>VRLP01004723.1:0-45174 GCA_009660295.1 Lophius piscatorius
AACGCGTTTAGTGAGGACTTAATAGTATTTGGAATGAAGGACACTGTCTTTTAAACGGTGTGTCTGCAGGGACCTTTGGAATCAAATAATGGGTGGTCATTTAACTTTAATAGGTCAGTTGTATTTGTCTTCACAGAGAAAACAGCTTTATGAAGTTTGGGTTTAACTCAAGGTTTGGGAATATTAGAATTTATTAGTCTATTCACGTGGATTAAAAAGGTTATCTTTTGTTATAAGTGAATATGAGATTTCAAATTCCGCCTGAATTTCTATCTCTTACAAATAAATTCAAATATTGTCTTTGTTTGATTTATTAAACTGTATTCTGTTGACATGCACCCCAGTAAACAAACTCCCAAAACCGCAAAAAAAAACAAAAAAAAGTGTCACTGTATTGTTGCCATATCAGAAGCCCTGACAACAGGTGCAAAAATCCACCTTCAGTGTAGGGGGGAACACTGAATGGGGCAAAAAAATAATTTCAATGTGGTTTGTGTACACACATCAAAAACACTTTTCACAATTCCTTCTCTAATATCGACTTGATATTGCACTGAAAACATCAACAAATTGCTCCTTCAAAAACTTTCATTCAAGTTCAGGTAAGCGAGCTCGGCTGCCAATGTAAAAAAAAAAAATCAACATTTTTGGATCCAGTGCTCCCCTGCTCTGCAGCATTGGGGTAAACCACTGCGCCACCAGAGCACAGACTTATTGCACTTGTAATAGAAGTCAAGAGGGAACTCTTAATTGCCCATAGAAATGAATATAAGCCTGGATGGTTGTCTTTTTCTCTGTTTGTCAGCACTGTGATTCTTACCGTAAATCATATCCGAAACTTCCTCCAATCCTCCCATCCCCATATTCTGGTCCTGTAACTTTACTTATTATCTGGAAAAAATATGTCAATTTTTCTAATAAAATTATTGTATTTGGTTATTTGAATTGTATATTCATGTCATGTATATTCATGTCAATTCTGATTTGCAGAATTTGACATTCAAAGATTTAAATGAACAGACAGGAATCCTCATTCCATTGCATTTTTGAAGAAAGGGAACTCTGTATGGAAAAGTTCTTCCTCTGAAAACCACACCGTTATCAGAAAATTCAATATTAATAATGATTCTGAGGTCTTTCTTTGATCTTATGCGCTTACGCTCTTGTGGTTTTATTTTCTAAATGATTTTTTAGAGCTCTAAGGCTTCATCTGCTGTGGTGGGTGAGTTTAAGTAATTTTTTGCCTAAATAAGGCAACACAAACTGAATGCTGTTTCATCACAAGGATAAGGTCCTCTCCTTTGATATTCTTCTTTACAAGCATCCCTCAAGGACCCTCTTCTAGGTGATCCGGTCGTCACAAATAGTTGAGGGTTAGTGTACATCGAATTCAGCGTCCACTTGGAGCTACTGCCATTCCATTACAGCGGATAATGTGCTTATTCCACAGATTTGCAACTTTCTGCAGTTCTTTCTGTTAACGAAAAATACCATTGAGAATAAAGATGAATGTCATGTTTTCCTATTTTCATATCAATATAAATCACACAAGAAAATTTTAAAAAGTATCTCTGAATCCGATCATGTATAGTTTGTGATTTTCCTGAACAAAATCCCTGCCCTTCAAAATGAATAGTTTATAAAATGACTGTGTGAAAAGTAAGCTAAAGTAAAACTATGTACAACTGATGGTATTTATACCCCAAAATGATTGACTGATGAGTTTCCACGTTAATTTACCATCATGCTATGGGTTTATAGGTTGTGTAAATAAAAGTCGTGTTCTGTGTGAGAATCACGTCTGACTGTGGGTCAGTGTTAGTATTTGCAATGGAAAGTGTAATTATAAAGCAACCAAAGCAAACAGGGTTGGTTTTTAGAAGAACATGTGTTTCCCCCTTCACTCACTCTATCTTCCCACTGTCGCCTCTTTCACTCTCTACCTCCATTTATGCATACACCAAATGTCTTTAGTTTGTCGTATGACAAACTAAAGACATGCTACATAAAATTAGGTCCAGCGTTAACACTTATACGTTGTAGGAGGCGATGTCTCTTTCTTTGCTCAACACCAAGGGCGTGGAGAAACTTTATTAAACCTTTCACTTTACTTTGAGATACCACATAACCAGCTTGGATGCAGTTGAGATAGTGTAGCTTGTAACCATGTAGCCTTCCGTGTCTCTGCAGCTGACCAATGAGAAATGATGTTACCCCCAGAGGATCGGACACATTCTTCCGTCTGTACAGTCCCATGCATTTTAAAATACTTTGTAGTATTCGAAAACTGATCATATCATCCGCAACACTTAATTACAGCAAAATGTCGCCACACCTCAACCCAAGCATGAAGTAGAACTAACTGAAATCATATAATTGAGCCATTTTCCTCACTTTATTCTTTACCTGTCGAGATGTTTCAACATTCAAGCTTTACCCTCAATGATGCTCACGCTCCACATTGTTGTTGTATCGTTAGACCGGGAATCTTTGATATAACAAGTAAAGTTCTATGTTATTGAAATCAAACAAATAGATAAAAATACATTTTGTTGTAAAATCTTTATTTTCTTGTTATTTGAGCCATTAAGCTCATCATTGATTATTGGTATATATCTTAAAAGGCAGTGAAAGATCATTCCAGAGATTTCACTAGATTTTGTGAAAAGGTTGCAACGAAAATGATAACCATATACGGAAGGCGTCTTACTTTGGGAATAATCGGAAAGTTAGATGTGCTTTTATATTGTCTGTATACTTGACACCTTGAAGCTATCTGAATACAAACATGATTACAATCTATGACATCACACTAACAAACACAGGCCTCTGTATTTTCATCACTATGTAATAACGTAATTGTCTAAAGTGTGCTTCAGAGTGTCTTTAGCCTTATTTATCTGACTGCCCAGTCTCTCTGGGGATTTCTCCTTAGTGATTATCAACCGCTTATCCTGTTCAGGGTCACGGGGGGTTGGAGCCTTTCCTAGCGTACATCGGGCCAGAAGCGGGGTACACCCTGGACGAGTCGCCAGTTCATTGCAGGGCCAACACATAGAGACATACAAGCATTCACACTTATACTCACTCCTACGGGCAATTTAATGTCACCAATTCTCCTATATTGCATGTTTTTGGACTGTGGGAGGAAGCCGGAGTTCCCAGAGAAAAGCCGGCAGAGATGGATTTGAACCCAGTACCTTCTTGTTGTGAGGCAGCAACTTGGAGATAATCTGATAAACGCAGACATTTGTGCATTTCAAGAACATTAATCTATAGATGTGGTTGACTGAATGCTTCAAAGGCATCAGGATAGAAGTGATGAACACATACACGGGTCATTTGGAAGATGTGTACGTCCACAAGCGTCTTCCCGCTGTTTTCTCCTCTTCTTATCTCTGAAAAAGCTGTGAGGACTTACATCACTTCCCAAATTGCCCTTCAACTGGAAAGTACATCCAAAGGCAGCACTATGCGGAATTATATTTATTTTTCTCTGACCAATGATACGAAAACAACAACCAACTGCAGCGGCTCAGCGCGACAACAACCATTCTACGTCATCAACCCATATTGCAATGCGCCCTTAAAGTAATGGCCTGCGTAGGCCAAATAAGTCTTAAACTTTAAGGATTCATAAAGTAATGACAGTATTTTATGTGTTCTTAACATCGTGTATCCTTACGAACAAACATTTATGGCATAATGACGCCTTAATGTCTTTATAGTCAGGGTTCCCTTTAAGGATTTGCCTGTGTAATGCTAAAAAATATAGCAATTTTTTTGCTATATTTTTTGAGATACTTAATTTAAGTCATATTAATATCTGATGATATTGATAAACAAAGAAAAGAAGAAATATTACTACTAATTTTCATAATATATCTACATGGTTCTTTTTAGATTTCTTAAATGTAGGTTTGATGAGTCCGAATGACGTTATAGATATTTAACTGAAATTATGACTAGTGCAAATAATGTAGTAGATATCGCAAACATGAATAAGGATAGTATTAGTCTTTAATTGTAGATATCTATTAACTAATTTTAGCTTCAAATTTAGTTTTTTATGGATTATTATTTTAAAAGTAATGTGATCCATCAAAATCTGGTTATTAAATAAACATAATCAAGTTGCAAGAAGTGCTGCTTGCGTTCAATATTATGAACAAGATCACCTACAAGTTCCCACCACCATAGTCAAATCTAGGCAGTTGTTAAAAGCATATGGACTTAAGCAGCTCCGCAGAGATGTGGTAAGGTTATCAGTGTTGCATTTAAGGTAAGTGATCTGCTGAGAGTGTCCATCCATGGCACTATGAACCATCAAGCCCCATCTCACATGGTAGAACAAGAAAAAAGCAAAAAGTTCTGTTAATAAGAAAATATGCAACATGTAAAACAGGACTATTAGCAAAAACAACCAATAAAAAATAAAGAAAACCGTTGATAGTTACAAGGTCTCATCAATGTAGCCAATGTAATCTTTTGTTAGCATACCACAAGAATTTTAGAAATTACAGATCTAGACGGAGTATGTTTCCAGGGTTGTACTGTTTAGTGTGTTCCAATTGCATAGGCATTACCCAAAAAAGATTACCACTGCATACGCATTTTTGTTACTGCCATAGGAAGCCATTACAGAATAAATCAACCATTATAAAGCATCAAACATCAACTTTAACGATAGCCTGTTACTCTGACCCATCTCATCTAATCCACAACAACAACAACCGCCATTTCTTTGCCAACATTGTTCAAATCTATTGACAATGCTTTGGTAGACCGGTAGGCCTATCAATGAGAAATATCTCATGAGCAATGTCATGCAAAACAGTTCGGACTAGTCAAAAATAACACTTAAGAGATCTACTACTTTAAATATGCCAAGTTTACAGAATAGGAGATGTAAGTCATTTAGGATTTGGGGCGTGCCTTTGTTTAGGATTAATTTGTGTGTGCTTTGAATGTTTTTTTTCTTCCGTTTAGGATAAGTTATACGTCAGGTGCAAATTTTCAATGATGTCATAAAGGAGCTCCATAATACCGTTTTATTAAGTCACGTTGACTAGGCGAAACTAGGTTGCAGATGTCCTAAATAAAAAAATATTACTTAATATTAATTAAATTAATTCTGTATAGTCACGCCAAACTAATATCAGAAAGGCCGTGTCGATATTCCCGTGCTGATTTTGCGTCACTGAGCGCGACACACACTGGGTTGCCAGTTTTAAGGAAATCACGCCCTGACAGCCTTTGTTGTTTTCACGGCACTGTGACGTGGTGAGACGGAGCTAGCATGGCAACAAATAACACGACAAAAGGAAGTACTGCTTGCGCACACCAAATAACTGTTTACATAATATCTTGAAGTTCTCGAAAAAAGACGCCTTTCTTCAGTTTTGTTGCCGAAAAGATGCGTTTAATGGGGAATTTGGAGCAATAGAGCAAACGGTAGGTAGTAGAACACAGCTTCTTTTAGCTTTGGATTGCTACGCTAACGTTAGCACGCTAGGCCAGCCCACAACAATGCGTTACAGAACCTAACATTATTGTTAATAAATATCGAGGCAGTAGCTAAGCAAATTCGTTAACATATGTGTCTGTTGATATTCAATATAGTGTTGATAGTTAGTATAGTAATAGATTATATTTAGCCCAAAGGTAAACGATAATATATAGATGAGGATAGCCTGTACATGGCAGTCATAGGAATAGGTGGTGCTCGATATGGTCAAGACACCTGCATGATGAAAAGTTCATGATAGGCATTCATCTGACGATTTTGTCCCTTACACTTAACCTGCAGGTCATTTCTTTGAATAGACATTTCATTTTCAATAGTGTAGGACAAAGATAATGTCCATTACGTCTCCATCAGTCCAAGTTGATACATTAAATATATGTCTTGTTTTGAACGGACCAGAACTCAGATGTGGTCTAGCAGAGTTAATACAGCATGTTCTCGAATTCACATTCACAAGAGACTGAAACCTTACAAAGTTTTACAAAGTGATTATTTGTAAATTATTTTGTTTTAGCAATATCTCATCATATTCAAAGGAACTGCTATGAATTCATAACTTAAGGGATCTAAGATATACAGCCTTGCAAATACGTTCAACGTATATTGTATGCAAGATTTATTGGCAAGATTGACTTTATCAGCTATTTTGCAATGATCAAATTGAAAAAGAACAACTCAAATAGCTCAATAGATTGTATTTTAAGGTTATTTTGTCGGTAAATTCAATTTAATATGCTATTTAAACTAATTACTGGAGTTCGTAATCATCAATTCCCTAAAAAACATCCTCAAAAGAAGAAAACTTCATTGAGTTTTTGATGTTAAAAACTCCGTGACATCCATCATCAAGTTACTGTAGTGGAAGGTTTCAAGATTTTTCTTTTAAGGACTGGATATATATATAAAGTCTATGCCCAATTTCCAAAATCTACACCACCACTCAACCAAACTCTAGATTCCAGGTGCATTTCATATTAACTGTCAGCAACTTAATGTTTTCTTATTTTTAATGAAACAGCAATGACATCTTGACACACATATTGAACAGATGGAGGATGTGAACGCACTGGCCAGTTCATTAAATTTGCATACTCTTAGTAATTGGTGCATGCAGCTTACTTTTACATTTATTATTTAGCATTTTACATATTTCTTTTCATCCACATCCCCACCACGGCTCCGTAGCATCTCTTCAAAGGATTAGCCTAAAGTTTATCAGAGTGACTGGATAAACGCTTTCACTTGATAAAAGTGGAGTGGGGAGGAGGGCTGGTTCTCTTGATTGACGCATTGGCATCGCAATGTATTCTGGGATTTGTAGTATGTGTGATTTTTGTGTTGTATATCAGTGGGCCAGTTATTATACAAAGTAGATATTGTCTTGCTGGGACGGATATATTTGTTCTGAAATAAATACTTAGAGCTTTATTTCTTGTGTTGATTGTGTGATACCAATAGATTTTATTATTACCATTGATATATTTGGGCTTCTCACCAGTTGGGTCTGAATCTGCAAAGTGTTGAGTCCTAAAAAGGGGTCCATTGGGGCCCTAATAAGAAGATGCATCGTGGTGGTGATAAAGACTTCCAGATATCAGCAAGAAAGATGGGCACATCCTTGCTATTCCAGCTTTCAGCTCATGAAAGAGAGCTGGACTTAGTATTTCTGGACCACAGCTATGCCAAACCATGGAATGCCCACCCAGATGCCAGCAGTGCCCGGCCCACAAGGACCCTGTTTATCACCCCTCGTCGTCAGCCCGAGGCTTTATCGTGAGTCAAAAAGCTCCTCATCAAATTTTGTAACTGGTCTTGATATCATTCTCCATCTTTAAAATGTCTTCTCTTTCTTTCCTCCAGTGAAGTCCATCACACAGAGATAAAAAATCATTGCTGAACTGTTTTTGTGAGATGCGTTAACTTCATCTTCTTCTCTTCTGCAGAGACTCTGATTCTGTAATAGATGTGGAAACAGTCACACCGACACCTGTTCCTCTGTATGATAATCAGAAAGCTCTTAATGTAATGAAGGAGTGTGAGCGCCATGTTCTGTTTGCTCGCACGGTTGCCGAGGGCCCTCCTCCCCCTGAGGACTGGGAGGAACATATAAACAAGTAATCAAACATCTCTTTAATTATTACTTTCTATATTATTTGACAAAAGCATTGACTAAGAATAGAAGTAATGATCTAAAGGATTTGTATTAAAGTACATTGTTTTGACATAATTGATGTGTTTCAGGATCGGATGGTCAGTTGCCCAGAATAAACTATTCAATAAAGTCCTCAAAGCTCTGCAAGCTGAGAGACTAGCTCGCCTGGCTAATGAAAACGTAAGTAGTGCCAAATTTATACAATTCTTTTCAGAGGAAATTAATTTTCAGAAGTTGTCTCATAGCGGAGTGTACAAGTACAGAATGCTTAGAGTTTGATTAAACAAACTTTTCACGCTGTCACCGGTCTATGGTATTCTAATTCTGGTCATGATTGACATCAATTTATCATGCACCCAAAAATTAATTATACTGAGCACTGGTCATTCCATGCAACCCAGAATTTTTCACTGTTCATGTAATTGAGTTTCTCAAAAACATTGAAAATCAACATAGAATGAACTTATGAAACTAATACCACAGAATGTAAAATTTGAAACCAGCAAAATGTATTCAATTTTAGTTAACTTAGTTTAGTTGTAAACTGTTTAAATGTTTTTTGTAACAGCAATGTATGTTAATATTTTCATTAGAATATGAGAAATACAATCAAAATATCGAAAATGTACGGTTTTGCCAGATACGAAACTGAGTTTAGCAACCAGTGGATATAATTAAAATTTTCTGATAGGTCATGCAGTTGTCGAGGCTAAGAATGCACATGCTCATACAGCAAAATTACAAATATTCATAAATAATATCATGTGTATTAAAGGAATAGGTTATATTCTAATTTATTAAATATACATTTTTACACTATTTTTTTATCTGTTAAAATCTTTGACATAATTTGGTGGGTCACAGTTATAGGGTGAAGTAGAATCATTTTGCAAAGTGGTGCAACATGTTTTTGATAGGAAAAATTTAATTAAATTTGGGTTTGTGACATGTCACAGTTATTCAATAAGATTAGAAATAATGACCACACTTAACTATTATTTTTGACCCAAATTGGATTCATAGACTGATGCATATAGTTGTTTTGAACTATTTATTTTTGCTAAGCAGATGGATTCAAGTCAAACGGTAAACCTAACTGATATTAAATTAGGTGGTCATTGATAAACTGTCATGCATTATTATTCGAGAAACTCATCCACCTCAACCGTTTTTAGCTTTATAATCTTAACATTAAGGCAAAGTATCATCCTGTTCCATTATGCCTATAAACATATCCATTTGTAAATTGATATTGCAATACATATTTCAGCAATTTGTAGATTAAATTACAGTATGTATGTGGAAGATTTTATTAAATTATCCAAATTTTACCAGCTCTCTTGTGTGATCATGTTCCTACTAGGCCTCGAATGAGCCAATACTGCGGAGGATAGCCGTGGACAAGTGTGCCAGGAAGGTGCGACATGCATTAGCAAGTGTGAACTGGGACACCAAACTGACGCAGTGGTTACACACTACCATGATCGAATCTTTAAGCCTCGCCATGCTTTCTGCTTACCTGGATGTGCTGCAGACTCTCAAAAGCAAAGTAAGGTCATGTGTGTAATGAAGTAATAGAGAGAAATTTTCTATTTTTCCAGTCAGATGTCTGCAGCAGATAGATCAAGCATTTTTGATTAATGACTGTTCCTCTTTGTGTTTTGGAAGTTACCCTTGCTGATTGACAGAATGCTGCTTACATCTACAAAGACTGGTGCTCCTAGCGCAGAGGCTCTGTCACTGCTACTAAAACGGCCCTGGGACCCCGCTGTTGGTGTGTTATCCCAAAACAAACCGGTAACTCTTAATTATCTACTGTAGTAGGAATGTTTTTTCCCTTCGTTCTCCTGGATCAATAATAATTAAAGACCAGATTCTTGTCTGTTTTCCTTCCAGAGCAAGCTTCCTGGGTCTCCTCTCATCTTGATTGCACCATCAAGCCCAACTAATCCTGCACTCGCTACCTCACGCCGAATGAGATTCTGGCAGTCACAGCTGTCTTGTTTGGGAAAGGTCATTAATTTCACTCAAATAAATACAAGCACTTTTCAGCCATAACATTGTTAAACATTATGACCTAATATTGTGTACTTTTTACTTATACTGCCAAAATGGTTTTGACCTGTAAAGAAATGACTGTACAAGATCTCAGAGATTGTGCTGCAGTTTTTGGCACCAAGAGGTTAGCAGCAGATACATAAAGTCCTGTAAACTGCGAAGTGTGGTTTCCAATGAATCTGCATTCTTTGTCCAGCAAATCGTACAGCAGATTGCTTGGATTGAGTTCAGGGGAATTTGGAGGCCAATTCAACACCTTGAACCTGTTTTTGTGTTCCTCAAACAGTACGCATTATTCCACTGAAAGAGGACGTTATGGAATACGATTTCCATGAAGGAGTGTACTTGGTCCAGCAATACACCTGTTTCTGTCCATGCACATGATGTCAAATAACAAAAACAAACATGTTTCATCAGACAACGCCATCTTCCATTTTTCCGTTGTCCAGTCCTGATGCTGGCATGCACATTATAGTAGCTTAAGGCAGTGGGTAGGGGTCATCAGCATGGCCACTTCGCAGGGAATTGAAATGCAATGTACTTTCTGACACCTTTCTGTCCGCACCATGGTTCATTTTTTCAATCATTTGTCAGCCATCGGCTAGCCTTCTACTGCCCTTGCACATCAATGAGCTATGGGCGCTCTGACCCTGTATTTGGTTCACCGGTTGTAATTCCTGGACCACTTTTGGTATATACTAAATGCAGACTGGGAATGTTCAACAAGACATAGCTCTAGAGATGCTTTGACCATTTCATCTAGCCTTTAAAATTTGGCTGGTCAAAGTTACTTACTTAAACTTGGCTGTTGTTCCTGCTTCCAACACATCAACATAAGGACAAAATGTTTTCTTGCTGCCTAATACATGCCACCCACCCACAGGTACCCTTGGTCCAAGGTAAATGTACAGTCAATATTAAATGAATATAATTCATGAAACCTGCCAGTATTTATAATGTTATGGCTGTCCAGTGCATCTGTTTAAAAAAAGGGGTTTATAAATCCCAGACAAGTGCTCATAACAGAATTTTCTCTTTGACAGGTCATCCCAGTGCACAGTCATGTAAACAGTGGTGCAAATGTTAGCGTTACCCAGTGCCTAGAACACATCCTGGGTACAGTCCGGTCCAAGGTCATGGAGGTAGGATGTTCCATCTAATTGATGTAGAAGCAGAGGTAGCTTATTTACTTTTAGACTGGACACAAAGTCCGTCAATGTTATTCCAACAACATTCAAGAATTGTTGTCAAGACTTGAATGTGAGCCAGGGGAAGTTAATGTGGGAAGCCGCTGTTTTTTTGGGGGGAGGCTTCCTACATATTAATGTCCAGTCTGCCAGACATTGATTCTTGGCTCTGAATAATTACAAGCATAACAGTCCTTTGTGTGTATTATGAATTGGCACTGTTCCATGCATGTACATTCAATTACAAATGCCTCTGATTACACAAAAATGGATTTTGGTTCAGCAGTGTCTGCAGCTGTATTGACTATGTTTTTATTGTTACCACAAGGTTCACAGTCACTTCCCGCATAAACCCATTGTTCTGGTCGGCTGGAACATTGGTGCTCTCATTGCTTGTCACGTAAGACTCCTTAAAACATTGCATATTGATCAAATGTGACAATAAATGGTTTTCACACTCAGAGAATGCAATTAATTGACTAATACTAATTATTTGCAGGTATCCCTTATGGAGTATCTGACCGCTGTGGTATGCCTTGGCTTTTCCCTGCTAACAGTCAATGGGCCTAGAGGGGTAAGAACTAAGGAATTCTCATCTAATAATAGTATTTTTTACTATCTTTCATGTGAGTCATTATGAATTTCAATGAAATACTGGTTTGCAGGATGTGGATGATCCATTGCTGGACATGAAGACCCCAGTGTTGTTTGTAATTGGCCATAATGCTCTGCAGTGCAGCATAGAAGGCATGGAGGAGTTCAGAGAGAAGCTGAGGGCAGACAACAGCATGGTTGTGGTTGGTGGAGCAGATGATAACCTCAGGTGAGTCATAACCTCTAATTAGTGGTTCAAGGCAGTGGTTCCTAAACTTTTTCCTAGGGAAAACACATTATTGAAATGACAAACCATTGAGACCCAAATCACAATAGATCACTTCTATAAATGTCAAGAATAATGATTAGTGCATACATTGAAATTACTGACCATTTACTTTCAGTCTGCATCATCATTAGCATTTTGTTTGAATTAACAAACTGGTCTTTTCAACTCATCAATAATAGAAACAAGATATAGGCAGCGCCGACATTTCATCATAGATGCATTGTTGTATTTACCTGGGCTATATTTAATCAACTGTCACTCCCATCAAGAAATAGGCTCTACTACCTTTTAGAAATGCTATGCTCATGCCTATTGTAACGAACTTCAGGTGCTACCTAAATTTATGGTAGGAGATAAATTTAGGAACACGAAATACACTTTTTCTCAAGTTGGCAATTATTTAATCTTCCTCGTATCCGCACAGGCAGTATTTGACTAGTCGTTAGAGCAACTTAACTCATTGTCAAGTTTCTTACCACAAAAGTCACAGTAATCTATCGGAAACAAGTGTAAAGAACATTGACACTGATTTTTGCACAACAGATAAAGTTTGGGTGACTCTGAACAAATTTAATAATGAGTTTTACCCTGCTAACATGATAAATTGGCCCGATCTATTGCGTTCCTGTCTTGTGTCGTTCAGTCTATCCCAACGAGTCTCTGAGTAACGCATTGTCTTCATGCCAATGTTGCGCTGCGATTGGCTGAACTCCATGTGTGTTGGAGCTAAAACGCTACCTCATATTTCAAGAATATTAGTCAAAATGGACCCCGTTTGGAAAACGGCTGCGCATGTTGAGTTGGCATAGGTTATACGCAGGATGTTCTTCCTCGGTTAACACATGCTATCAATGTTACTATTATCCAGCAGGATACAGATGGTAACTTCAGAAACAGAAACAGATGATTTGCTGTGGCTACCAAAAGGGAACAGCCAGAAGACGAAGTAGAAGAAGTCAAATAAAATCATAACTGTATTATTTTGCAGCCAACCACCTGTGGGTTGCAACCGAGACCTTCCGAAGCAATGGTTTAAGGGGACAGAAAACATTCAATGTCATACTTTTTTTAGATGGGTGTAAGGATTTTAATGTCAATCAGTAGCACCAGTTGATTTTCCTCCACAGAATCAATTCAGCAAAGATGAAAGCGGAGGGATTGACGCAGACTATGGTTGACCGCTGCATTCAGGTCAGTCCTTAAACTGTAAATGCTCAATTTTCAGTTTCCTCTGGAGTTTCTTTAATCCATTTCACTACCTTTTTCAAACCAAAATTTGTCTGTAATATTGATTTTTTTTTTCTTTTCTTCACTGATCTGCAGGATGAAATTGCTGACTTCTTGTCAGGTGTCCTCACTCGGGCAGAGGGCCATGGTCATGTGTCTGGAGAGATGAGGGATCTGGATACTGAGAAGAAGAAACGGCCTCGACGGGAGATTCCTTTTGACATGGAGAGAGGACGCCCCAGCTCCCCTGCGCTTAGAGTTCCTATTTCACCGTCGGGTTCAGAGGTCAGTTAACAGTGGCTACAGTTACCAACATTATTCCAAGGGAGCAGAATTACTTAAAATCATTTCCATACCCTATTCAGTGTGAGGCAGGTTCCTCTTTTTTCCATTTCATCATTCTCTAGAAAGGAATGGAGGCACATCTCTGCAAATGAAAGGTATAAAGGCAGGATTGGGTTGACGTTTTGACAAAATATTTTGCAACCCAAGAGCTGCAAGATCTAAAAGCAGTTAGCAGCTAAATAAAAGACGACGGTCAACTGAGAAATTTGAAATTTGGGAAACAGTTTGAAGTCCACGAGTTTTTAACCCTCTGAGTAGAGTACAAGATCAACTGTCACGTAACAGGGAAGGCAAATTATTTTTTTTTGCCATCTTGATTTATGTCCGAGAAGGCACTGCTCGTTACATATGTAAGACATCACACTAGATGCCAATACTTCTGTTTTACATGTCACGCATCTCGTTCACAACCCCCAATTGTTTTGTCAAGATCACACAGAGGAGTAATGAAGAGTCTTCATTACAATGCTCTTCGCTGAAAGTGAGAACCTCATTTTCTTTCTTTAATGCGTCTTTGGTCTTGTATCTTTTATTCAATATTAAGTGATGTACATATGTAGTAAATTCAGATTTTCTTATAGGATAATTTAATTTGCCGTACAATGCATTTGAGAGAACTTTAAGAAACAGACATCTCTTTTGTTGACAGCAGCCATGGTCAAACCAATGTTGGTTCATCCTATCTAATGAATAAAAAGACACAAGGTTCACACAGTATACATGATGAATGGCTTACAATTTTCACTCTGTCCCCAGGATCTTTCAAGTGTCTGTAGCAGTCCCACCTCAAGTCCAAAACCCAAGATCTCTGGCCTGTCTCCTGCACAGAAATCCAGCCTGATCACAGCCACACAGCTCCTCAAGACACACATGCAGCGTTCTGGCACAGTCCTCACTCACAAACAGGCTCAAGGTTAGTTCACCGCCACTCTGGAATCTGAGTGCATTCACTTACACGTGTGCAGTGATTCTTGATACTTGTGCATACACAGCCTTGACAGTCTCCCCACGTGTTTACGTAAGCTTGTTCCAATGAGTCATTCACCTCAACGGCTGCTGAATGTTGCCAAAAGGTGGGCAGACGGTCTTGTATATGAGTTGTGGAACTAAGTGCAAATAAAACTTCAAGGGAATAATGAAGTCACGACATCTGTGGGGCAAGATGGAACGTGAATGAAATACTCTCCTCTCATCCTCTGTCTCTTCCTACAACTTTCCTTTCCGGCTTTTCGATTCATTCCAGCTCAGTTTGCCGCTTTTATGAAACAAAACATGCTTGTGAGGAAAAATCATCCTCCTGGCAACCCTCCTTGTATTTTTGGTAAGTGTCTGTCCCTCGTCCTTTCGCTATTCCTCCGTTTCTTTTCACCTCTTTCCTTGTCCCCCTTGCCCTAATGTTATTTAAATGTTGAGCACATTTCAAAACAGTTTATGTAGGCAGTAGAACATTACTTAAACCCCAAAGATTTTGAATCATTGGTAGCATTATAAAAGGATGAAACAGGCCAGCAAGTCAGCTCAGTAGGAGGTGTTTATGTATATGTTTGTGTTTGTTTGCGTGATGCAGTGCCAGTGACCAGTGATCAAATGGATGGCCTGGAAAGGGATGAACTGAGGTCCCATGGCAAGAAAAGACAGACGCCTAGTCCCACACCAAGCAAAGCCTCCAAGAGAGCTAAGATAAAGGTCACCATAGTGTCCCAAAGCGAGTCATCAGTGGGCACTCTCAGCCAAGCTGCACAGGAAGGTAGAAAACTTTGTACACGAATAGTGTTTTAAGAAGCTTTAAAAAGTAGTTTAAAATAAACTTCTGTGTTCTTCAGACTTTGAGAAAATTTCCCTGGACTTTATGGTGAGAAAGATCCGGGTAAAGAGATGCTGTTCATTGTTATCTTAATGATTTAAAAACGTTAGCAGACAGACAGGGAGGCAAAACCTGAAATTTTGAAAAGCTTTTCATACAGATCTCTAGGTATATTGATGAGAGGAGTAACTTATTTGGAAGTGAAAATAGGAATTTATGAACCCATTCTTCAAAGAAAGATTATGGTACCTGCACTGCATGAATTCCTAGTTGTTTGCATATTGTGACATCCTTTTTAAATAATAGCCTTATGAAGGATCTCTTTCCAAAGTAAAAGAACAAACTATCATATGATCCTTTTTTCCATGCAGCGGGTGTTTCCGCAAAGCCCTTAACAGTGACAATGGGACAGACAGTGGCTGGGGCCAAGGAGCTCTCTGGACTTCTTACAGGCCAGCGGTAAGCAAGCCTGCCCTACACACAGGCCCATTCATTTCATCACTAAAACCCCTTATCATGCCAGAACCCATGCCCACTCCCACTATATTGGCCAAAGGTTTGTCTGGTGCAGAGGGATTGATGAGTGGTTTACTCCAGGTTTGGGAATGATGGCCACACAGCACTTGCTGGGTTAGCTCCTGAGTAGATTGGTGGTTATGTGTGTCACTGCAGGTCTGGTAGTCTCTCAGAGATGTCTGGTGCCCTGTCCCCAGGCTCCAGCTCATTCAACAGCGTACAGCCTTGCATGGTGTCAGGGTCCTCCACACCAGTCCAAGCGCAAGCTCCAGCTACTGCCCAAGGTATCTCTGTCCTGTCCTGCACGCCTGTATGCACTCTTGAGCTGTGCAGCTAACATCTGCCCAAAGGCCTCAGTGCTAACTGCTTTGCAGCGTGAGGATCAAGTTTTCAACACTGGATGAGATCAGTGTGTGAGGACATATTTAAGCAAACATCATCATTGATCACCTATTGCGCAATCGCTGTCTTTCAGTGTCCCAAACCTTACCCTTTGGACATTACGATCCGGCTCTGTGCCTATGTTTGCGTGTGTGTCCATCTAGTTGAGGCCTGTGGGAGGGAGTTTTGTGTCTGTAGATCTTGGCATTAATTTCACCAGCCCCATTGATATTTTGTTTTTGTTTGTATGCAGCTACTTCCGCCAGCAGTCTGCTACAAGGCCTAAGTTTCAGTCTGCAGGAGATCGTCACCAAAGCTCCTAATTTTCCCTCCACAGCAGTCAACATGGGCAGAACCCAGGTATAATATGAAGACATGGTTTCATCGCATTATGGGAAGTTATGATTAACTACAATGTAGAAAGATCATTCATTTTTTCAATTAACTGTGATTACTTAGGTCACTGTATCATGATCATAAGATTTCTATAAAATGTTATTTTGGGAGACACCTTTATGTGTGAGGCACGAGGAAATTCTCTCTTCCATCTTGAATCACGTGTGTACGGTTGCCTGTGTGGGCAGATTGTGCACAGCACGTTAACGAGTGGAATTGTCAGTGGTTACTGAAATTCCAGAGTTCTATCCACCAATGAAACGTAAGTCCTCAATGTGCAACCATTTTGGATATCTACTAAATAACCACCTTGGTGGTTGTTTATTAATGATGAATAACCAATCTGATAAAGCCAGCTTTTAGAAAGTTTCTTTTATTGGATCCAGCATGTCTAATATTTCCCAACTTTTTCAGGATAATAATCCACTCGGTTGGCTCTTGTCAAAGAAAACTAAAACTAAACATGCTAGTTTTCTGCCAATTTTTATCCTGATCAATTGAAATACATTTTTAGTTTGTTTTTACATTCATATGTGTATAAATTGCCTGCTTCTCCATCGGTCAACATGCTAATGCTCATTATACAGCCTCTACTCAAGACAGATTAAGAAAAAAAAGTCACGTTTCATTGCCTGCATGGGAAATTAGGGTCTTCTACTAAGTTAGAAAGACACACATGCACAAACACATGCTCGAAATCACATACGTGGGCATATCGAGCACGTGCTTCACACCTCTGTTATATTAGTAAGAACGCAATGGAGATATTTAGCTCTCAATTTATACTCCTGTCAGCCATAACCTTATAACAATGTACAACTGAAATTGATAAGACTGATTATCTGATCATCGTGGACCCAGATATATTCAACAGCAAGTGAACATTTTTTCCGGAGGATGATGATTTGGAAACAACTTGCTTAGCGTGTGTATGGTTGAGTGGATAATGGATGCAACATACTTATATACAACATAAATTTGGCCAAAGTGATTCACAGCATTGAATAAAGCAACAAATAAAAACACAACAGAGAGTTGAACAAAGTCTTTCACCGAATATAAAACCACAAATTAAGAAGGGGAAAAAAACTAAGCATTTGTTTGAGAACTCAAATTGATGTCCCTTCAAGAGAGGGCAAGCAGTTTCCTATTCCGTATACGGTATGCTGTAACTGAACCAGTCACCAAGCTGCTGTTAATTGCTAAAGTGCAAGGACCAATAATGCCAAAAACCTTCTGGAAGGGATTATGTTGGATTTGCATTTAGTTGGCTTCAGCTTATCAAAAAATTCCAGTTAAAGCTGAAAGAGACACAGGATCAAGCTGTAATAGAGTGATGGAGCATCATGATCTGGGATGTGTAATTTTGTCTAGAAAGTAATTCTCAAGAAAATGTCACCGCCTTGTAGAAGGAATACCTAAACATTTGGCATGGTTTAATTGGATTAATAATTCATTGCATTGAACATGATTATTGGACTACAGCTGTGATTTAAAATTGAGCACCCTTTTATGATTCGTCCTTGGTTAACATCACTTCAATTCAAGATTTTGCTAACAACAGATGATGATCAAATTCACGGGACAAACTGTTCCACCAGACAATTGGTTTTCATTTTGAACATTTGTTATCTTTCTACATTAGTGACACTTTTTTAAAGTTCATATTAAATTTCTGGACTGCATCTAGGAAATGTTTGCACAGGCAGCATTGTTCAAGGAACAGCTCCAATTTGTCAGGCAGTTGGGTCAGGGGCTATTTGATTTTATAATAGGAAGTTTTATACGAGTGGAGCATTAATGTTACCTAATGAGCACATCAGTCGATCATGTCAACATATTTATGGGAATCCGGAATTTTGGTCTATATTAGAATTTGATTAATTGTACACCCTTTACCCAGGTTGTGTTTGGATATTGTGTTGTATGAAAATTCCAAACTGTATTTTTTTTCTTTACTTAATGTCCAATCATTCCTTTTTTTTGATCAGTAACAGAAACAAAGAAACACAACAAAATAAAAAATAAAGCACCATCATTTTTTCTCATGTGACAGATCTGGAGGAACTTAAATTTTACACTATTTGTAATTTGTGTACTGGCCTGTTATAGGTGCCAGTGTTGACAGGATCTGTTCAGAGGTGCAGCAGTTTAACATATATTAAACCGGATTGTAGGTTGTGACCTGTTTATAACCACGGGTCGAACGGTCTTTTGCTGCTCCACAGTGTGCGTCATGATGACATGGATACACATTTGTGGAATGGTGATTGACCAACCAGGCAACATGTCTGGTGAACTGCCATGTCAACAGCATGACCCAGGTCTTGTTGTCATGTCAGGGACATTCTCACAGATGTTAATCGTCTGAGATTTCCTTATATGATTGGGTGGGTTGGTCATTTGAGATAAGATGGACAAAGGCTTTTTCACGACTACTCCCGTGAATGAATGAAGTGTAACCAAATCTCATATGACAAGATTTATCACTAAATCGGCCTTACATTTAGATGTGTTCAATCAGTTTTAAAAGAGAGAGGGTTTTGCTAAATTGAGCCTGGAAGTTGTGTATTTTTTAAATCCTTTGAGTTTACTCACAACAATAAATTATGCCGGTTGAGTCATCTCCAGTTTACTGAGTGGCCTGTATTACTCAACCTTAAACTATTTGTCTTTTTCTATTCCTTCTGCAGCTGGTTTGTAGCAAGTCCCAGGGCCAGGTCCTGAGCTCCGTCGGCACTAGCAGCAGTACTCTGCTCAGGGCGGTGCCATTGGTCACCCCTGGAGGAGTGGCTAAAACCACCGCAATCCACCAGCTGCTCACCAATGGTGGCCTGGCCAAACTTGCCAGCAGCTTGCCCAGCTTGGCTCACATTACCAATCAGACCGCTGGTACGTCTCGAGCTGCCAAAACACGAAGGCCACGTTGAACGCCAGGGTTCATTCATCCTTTGTTCAGGAAACCATAGAGCGGGATGTCCGTGGCAGGGAGTATTGTCGCAGTAGAGGACTGTGGAGGACAGCTCTTTGGACGTGTGTGTAGTTGATTAGGAGGAAGACTACTGTCATAAGATTTGAGTATGGTGTTTGGCTATACAGCATCATAGGACAGAAAAGGAGTGCACAACATGTTTCGTTTCTATGTTCAGAAAGACATGAGGGAAATGTATGGTCAACATTCCCAATTAATGCCCTGCAAACCATGGTTGTGAAGAAATGGATGTAAATGTATAAAATAAATGTATGCAACCATTTGCTATAAGAGAATTGTGAATAAGGTTAAACTCTAAACAAATGCCTAAAAATTCTATCCAGGCTCCTTTTTTTTTATGTCAGATTTGTTTAAATAATTTCATGTTTGTGTTTATGCATGTGTTTATCATATCCATGAGTGTAAATGCTGTCCTTTCAGAGAGGAGCAATACAACTATCACATGGCATTTCCACAGTGACGTCCCTGTTGTAAAAACAAAGACCGGCATTAAACACATCTTTCATCGCCCTGGCCTCTTCTGTGATTTCTCACCTCCCTCACTTATCTAAAATGAAATTTTCTGCTGTTGTCTGAGTAAGCTAGCCCAAATACAGATCCTAAAACTAAAGTGGCAAAAGTGAAAATGTCAATTGTCAAGAATTTAGGGATTAGCCGCCACTATGATAACAGTGACCCTAAGAGGAGAACAAGCTGAGTGGAGTGGGGTCTTTAAGCTGAGCCAGCCAAGCTGGTGAGCTCGACGCTCGCTCGCACCCATGAGCCAAGGGTTTGTCTGATTTAAGAATCTACTTGCTCTGGATGTGGGCATATTTAACCTCGAGCTCCTTGATTTATAACGTGATAGCACGTGTTGGCTCCTACTGATTAGCCTTTCATACTGCCCACTCCATTTCTTCACAAGCCAATGATCCACAACTATGCCAATACAAAACCACAAAATAATTTTGCAGGCCACAACATCTTCGTCGTGGAGGATAATCAACAATAGCTTGCCCTGTCAATTTTGCTGATCTAATGTGTATTTAAATTAAATGCTCATCTCTCTTGTAAAGTGTATAAACGTGTATACTGATAATGTCCCTGTTTTGTAAAACAGTTCAAAATACTTTTCGAGCTTTAGTTTAGGAGTCTTTAGTAGTGAATAAATCCGTGAAAAAAAAATTTCATACAGTGATATAGTCTTGTCATAGAAAATTCCATAAAATCATGCCAAGATTTAAATCAGTTCAGTTTTATGTTACTATAAATAGGAGGCTGTGTATAAAATGGTGCTGCAATTCTGAAAATATTAATCAAAGTATGTTGCAATCATTATCAAAGTTGTACTAGAGATTATTTTTCTTTAAGACTTATGAACTAGTATATTATTAATTTTAGCACACTGAGTTAAATTCATTCACTGTGCCCTGTGACAGCAGGGAATAATCTAAGCCTCAGTTCCCATGTACGATACACCTGATGTGAGCTGGTGTTGTGCCAGAGACATCTGGGTCCCACAGTCTACTGAGGAGACAGGTCCCTCACTGCAGTGATGAACACCTGCCTCCTTTCCTCCAGAGGGCTCCCCAGTCAAGATGCTTAGCAAAGGATAGGAAGTCACCTTTGGCTGTGTCCAAGCTGCTGTGATGATTTATCTATGTATCTTACACTGAAATTTTGTTTCTTCCTGCAATAATCTGCGCTCCCCTCTTTCATGCTTGAACTACAATGAGCAAATTCTGGTAACCTGATATGCAGGTTGATCTCACTTTAACCTCCAGGGAATAAGTGACTGACAGATCGCCTGGACTGTGACAGGCTAAAAAAAGAGAGATGTAGCGAAGATGTACTGAAAAAATAATATTTGAGTGTATAAGGATTCCCGTGAAATAATTATGTGCATCTTATTTCCAGACAGCTAGACAACTTTGATTAACATCTATGTAAACAAACTTTTGATATCAAAACTGGGCACCTTCATAGTTTTGAAATAAGGTTTCAATAAAATCTTCTATTCAAATTCAGTATTTCAACGCAACAATACACTGGTCACAATAAATAAATACACTGCTCAAAGACATTGAGGGAACACGTAATCGTCTCAGTATAAAACCGATCAGTTGAACATCTGGGTTATTGATCTGTCCAGTTAGGAAGCGTAAACAACTGTGAAACAGTTTCAGATGCTTCGGTGCAAATTAAAGTGAAAGCAGGTGGAACAGGAAAGGCAACAGCAAAGCAACCCCCCAAAAGAGGAACAGTCCTGAATGATTTTTCTCTAGTTTTGCATTTTGCTTGTGTCCCTATCACTACTGTTAGCCTGAAGCGGCACCTTAAGCCCATTGAGGTCGCACAGTTCCTCCAGGATGGCACATCCATAGGTGTTGTCACGAGAATGTGTGCCTTTTCTTATAGCACATACCTAAGAGCGTGGAGTAGATAGCAGGAGATGGGGTGTTACACTAGGAGAGATTGACAGGACCGTAGCAGGACAATAACCCAGCAGCAGGACCGGTATCTGCTAATTGTTAGAAGGAACAGGAGGAGCACTGAGAGCCCTACGTAATTACATGCAGCGGGCTAGTGGTTTGCATGTTTCTGACCAAACTGTCCGAAACAGACTCTATGAGGGTGCCATGAGGGTCCAATGTCCTAGTGGGACCCATGCTCAAAGCCCAGTACCATGCAACTCAATTGGCATTCGCCATAGAACCCCAAAATTGAAAGGTTCGCCACTGGCCCTGTTTTATTTACAGATGAGGTCAAATTGATTATGAGCTCTTGTGAGACACATGAAAGAGACTGGAGCCTGTAACATTATGCAGCAGGACCTTATGGGGATCAATCATTGATGGTATAGGGTATCCTTGGAGGGTTGCACAGACCTCCATGTGTTAGTTAGAGGTACCCTGACTGCTGTTATGTACCAGAATAAATTCGACCCGCTGTCAGACTTAGCACTAGTGCAGTGGATCCTGGGTTCCTCCTGGTCCTGGACAATGCCCAGCCTCAGATGGCCAAAGAGTGTTGGCCGTTCCTGGAGGATGAAGGTGTTGATGCCTTTTGAGCTGGACTGACATTGCGAAGTTCTGAATCCAATTGTCTCTGGGACATTTTGTATTGTGCAATTAACACCACCAAGTACAGATATAGGAACACACTGATGGCCTGATCCAGCTCTGGGAGGAAATTCCCAAGGACACCATCTGCCGGCTTATCAGGAGCATGCCCAGATGTTGTCAGGAGTACATGCAGGCATGTGGGGGTCAAACACACTACTGAGACACATTTATGTGATTTCAATTTTTAGCTTTGATTTTGTGTGTGATTTAGAATCCAGCCTTTAGTGCAGGGGTACTCAAATACAAATATTAAAGGTCCACAAATAAAAATTTCAACGAGTCAAAGGTCAGTTAGCATACCCGGTCAAGCCTAAAACCATAATACTTTTATTTTCAAAGCAAAATGTCCTTTTCATTCAAAACAACAAAAATACATACTAAAATAAAATAACATTGTCTGAAACCCTGCTGCTTAATGAGAGAAAAGGCATTTTGTGCTTATCCAACACCCCCACCACTCTGAGTGAGCGCTCAGTTGCTTTTTGTTGTTGTGTCAGTGACACAGTAACAGACTATCAGCGCAGCGTTGGCATGGAGATGACAGCCCATTTACAGGTGCTGACCAAACATGGGACACTTTTTTCGTCTCCGAATTAAACCTTTCCAAATTGCAATGTTGGTCGCCTGTTTACAAGACTTGCGCCTTTTTCCGACCCGGTGTTTACATGCATCGACTCATCTAATCGGAAACACTTTCACACATGCGCAGACGATCCGCACTCCCGTTGGACTCATGCTTCGGTGAGTTGGGTGCTGACCGCCAACAAGCGCCCAGGTGAAGAATAGGACAAAGAGGGCATGCGCAGAAGTGACTTTCGCCCATCTATCTGTCCAAATATGTTAAAATATTTCATAGTTCCAATGAATAAATCACTTTCCGAAGTAGACCGGTACTGTTTTGAAGTCGCCCTATTTAAAATGCGTGAAATCTAATTCGGAAAGGTTCCTTCCATTCAAAAAGGGGTGTTTACACAAAGCATTTTCTTTCCGATTAGACGTCTTTTTCGAATCTAATTGGAATTAGGCTGTCCATGTAAACCCACCTGTCACACGTTCAGCCCAGGGTCCGCAGATAGGCAGCTAGCGGGCCCGATGCGTACCGCGGGCTGCCTATTGACGGCCGCTGCTTTAGCGGGTTTTCTTGATTTTGGTTTCAATTAGCTATTCTTTAGTCATTTTGTTATTGATGAATTGCACAATGTATATCAATAAAGATTTTTAACTCAGATAATTTCAGCAAGATTCGATGAGTGTATTAAGTGTTCCCTAAATATTTTTGAGCATTGTAATTCATTGCCACACACATCATTACAATATAGTTAGAGCTGTGTCCTGCATTGAACCCATTACGAGGAGCACTAAGCAGCCCTGAATGGTGCCTGAGAAGCTAATTGGGTGCTTTCTCAAGCAAACTTCAACAAGTACCCTGGATGGACCAGGGACAGCCACTCTACCTCCTGAGCACAGCCACCCCCGATCATGTGATTACAGAAGCTGCAGGAGTGTCAAAGATTCCTGGTTTTGACAGTCCAACCGGCAAATGTCTTTTGCAGCATTTTCAATGCTGAAGAAGATGAACTTTTCTGTCTATATTTTTCCTCACTAAACTCATGATAGTCTAACCTTGAGTATATGGCAATATTTTCCAACTGCATTCCGTTTATAGATATAAACAGACTAAAGACACTCAACAGTTTTCCTGTTTGCTAATCTAAATATTTGGTCCAGTGTATTTAACACTTAGCCATGAGCAAGTGAGGAAACTCCTCTTATTGAAAATATAGTGATGAAAGTCAGACTTATGCATGATAGCTATACTGCTGTATTTGCAGCAACAGGATAAATACAGCCCACTCCTCTCAGCAGACATCCTGTCTAAAGTTCCTCACACAACCAGTGGTCAGATAAGATAAAGGGAGGAGTGTCTCTTCCTATTTATATAAACAATGTCTTTAATATAATGGGCAGGAACAGAATAACTGATGCCACTCAGACAGAAATCAAGAGAGCTACTGGTACTGGTGTAGTCTAGCATTGCCATTATCATCAGCAGCAACAGTGGATATTAAAGCAATCAAAATCAGAATGGACAACTCGCATGAGAAAGGACATGTAAAAATTGCAAGACAAAAAAAGCAGGTACTGCATCAGATATACAGAGAATAAGAGGTAACATAAAAAAACCCATGCACACAAAATCACTGATACGGTGATCAACCACAAGCCTGGGAGAAGAGGTGAGATTCTAGTATGGTTTTGTGGGTGGACAATTGATTAAGCAAGAAGCCCTCCACCTGCTTGGCCCGATTGGATATAATAATAAAAATAGTTTGTAAATTATGGATATAATTATCACTGTTGTTGTCATTATTATTATCATGATTATGTTTAGTATCAGTGATTGACCAATACGAATCCAGACCCATTTCTACTTTAAGAAGGGAGATATAAAATAAATCCAAAGGACCACATTGACCATGCACTTTTCTGAAATATTAATTTAAAACGCTGCCCTTAGAGTCAGAGATTTGTAATATTCTATATTTGTTATGGAATATTCTTAAAATACAAACACATCTTTCATTTTTATTTACAAATCCACAACATATATCAACTGTTGCCTTATTTGTTTAGCAATACAAAAACCTATAATAATCTAACGATAATATATATTCACTATTTATTTATTTGTTGGATTGGTATTTCCTTCACTTGTTTTTTATAAATATGCTCAAATTTTGTTTAAAGATAGATTAAATATAACACAAGACATCTTATTAAAGAATTCAGAAGTTAGATGGATCAAACGTAGATTTAGTAACAAAAAACTAACTGACAAGTAGCACTTCACTATGAAAATAACTTTTTTATTTGAATAGCAATTTTATACTGAAAAATGTATAAAATTACAATTATTGGCCACACTCATGCTGTCATGAATAATTAATCATGCTAATGTACTTTTGTCGCAATGACTTTCCCACAGGAGGCGCTCTATCCCACTTAAATGTGTTGCTGACGTCTCTCGCGCGCACAGTCCTCCTCTGAAAGGTCAAGCTCAGACTGGCTGTCTGTTTATGTGAGCGCGCGTGCGGCCGAACAGAGGTGCGCAAGTGCGTCAATAGCGCGCGCGCGTCTGTGCTGGGCTGTATCGTACGCTTGTGTGTTCAAAGAACAAAATTAATAGAAGGGAACCAATAAAAAGTTGCATTTTTTTTGTTCCCTTGCAAAAAGATAACAAGAGCAGAATTTTGCATAGGGCCTGAGTCCTGATAAATTTGAACTTCAGAGTTATACGCACTTTTGAAAGAGCAAAATGTGAAAGTAACGGAGCTTTTTTTTTTAACAGGCTCTCGCCTCATTGACTGAATGACACAAACACAAACCTGTTTACTTCGGACGATTCAACATTGAATTAAGGTAAATATGGAAGAATTGCGAGAAATAGATTTGAATTTTAAATTGTTCAAAACGATGTTGGTCATATTATAAAACATTATAAGCCAGCTAGGGTCAAGGCGAACGAAATAAACATACGTTGAGCTGCCGGTTTATCAAAGTTCCTTAGGCTGGACTCCGCGCGAGCCTGAAGCACCGGCTGGAGGAGAGAAATCACTGTCCTCCTCATTAAAAGGCACCGGAGAGAGGTTGGATTTAAAACCCGCCCTCGAGAGGGATCTCGTTTCCCCCCAAAACCTCCCACTTTCTCTCTCTCTCTCTCCCCCTCTCTCTTCCTTTACCTTTATCTCTCGCCTTTCGCCGTGTCCCTGCCACAATAATGGATCCCACGGCGAGATGTTTGCTGCTACTATCCTGTCTCGGCGTGGTATTGGCGATCGATTTGGACGCAATTGATCCAGGGTACTATGTAGAACCCAGTGCCACATCAGAAGCCATCGACTACAAGGATCCTTGTAAAGCTGGTGAGGTTTTCTTCCCTTTTTCTCTTGCAGGCGGTGTGATTTAGCGACTTTTTACTCTGAGGTAGAAACATGCCACGAATCTGTTTATGGAGCGTGCTTTAAAAACGCTTTCCGAGAGATGACAGCATGTGGATGAAGTTTAAAACGCTTTAAAGAACATGGTGTGCGTCGGACTCACACTGAGTGACTTAGTTTGTGCAGTTTCAAACATTTCGAGCAGTCGTGGTGAAGCCCAGCAATAGGAGAGGCTGTAAGATAAAAATGATGGAGCTGTGATTTCTCCAGACATGAAAAGTTTAGATGAAAAAGTCGGAGTTGCAGCCTGCATTTCGTCTACTTTTATTCTCCTTATTGTGCTGTTGTGTTGTCGACAATCTGTCGTGTATTATTACTAGGAACTCTGCACATTGGTTTTGAAGACTTGGAGGTTTTTTGTTTTGACCAAAAATAGTAATTTCCCCTCACAGAGCCACTAAAACGAAGTGGAGGAGGGGAGGGAGGAGCATGTGGTGGATCTCAGATATAATGCAAACATAATTTTGTTGGTTATCTTTTTGTTAAAAGTGTGAACATGTCTGATTCTGCTATGGTCATACTCAATATTTTCCCATTATTTAACACGATTTGTCATTTCAATCTTTATTTTATGTACACTGTGAACTCACTGTCTTGCCAAATCCCTTTGGGGGAGTTTGAACAGATTGTGTTTTCCATCTGCTGAAAGTATTCAGGTTACAGAAACAGAGTTGGCCTCAGTCAAAATGACCCCTGATATCCTGGAAATGCTAGCTGATATGATAATTGATAATTTATGATGTGGCAATTGAGTTTACAGCTCCATTCTCTGCTTGTCTGTTTTTTTATCATCTCCTCCTGTGGAAAAGAGTAAATGTTGAGTGCCGTGTGAAGTTTGTGCTTTATGGGTGTTCTGGCTTTATGCAAAAATGACAACGGTCAGACAGATGCACCATGTGCAGCTAACGAGGATCTTACTTCACTGATTAATCTGACTCATTCCATATTGTTTATCGTCTCTAGTATACATTTACTTGTCATGGATTGAGGATTGATGACATGTTTTTATTTAAAGTGATCTTTCTTACTCAATTTAAACAAATTGTATTTTATATATATATATATTTAGCAGAGGTCATGCATTGTCACTAGACACATCCCACTTGAGTTTGGTGATTGTCTTGTTTGTGAAGATGTTATTATTATTAGTAGTAATCACTTGTCAATTGATTGCATGATTGTTTGTGGTTTCCTCCTGGGCACTTCTGCAGACAGGTGGTAAGGAGCTCTTTTCAAATGGAGACACCCACTCTTAAAATGCTGCCACTGCTTAAAATGTCCCAGGCTACAGCTCTTTCAACACTCACTTGCTTTTAAGCTCCTTCTTACTAAGCTACTAAGCTAAACTAATATCTTTAACTTTTAAGAGTTTAATGATCTTGGAATATCAATTTTTTCACTTTATCCTTATTAACCACTGCCCTGAGTGTGTTTGATTACTTTCGGGCAGCATTTTTGTAGCATGCTGCTCCCCCCAGGACACTGCTTACAGCCATGTAAAGTGTCTATTGCAGCTATGCTCAGTGACATGTTTTTTTTTATGATTGTCATCTGCATGTCAGTCCATGCTCAAGACTCTTCTACAATTGTCAGGATATTTTACTAATTGACTGAGGATATGTATGTTGAAGGTGAACACATTCACCGGTTCACTCTCAAGTCTTTATGTAGTACAAGATTTGTCAATATTCTTAACCAAGTGATAAAAATGATGATCCTCAGATAATTTATAAAACTTAAAGTGATTTCTTCCTTCATTGCCAATCCTCTTCACTTCTCTCTGAAAATGTTTACATTTCAATGTATTGAATAAGTCAGTGCTATACCAACCGCGATAGAAAAGCGCATTGATTGAAGAGAGCCACCAACTTTAGTAATGCCATCCATTAAGAATTTAACGAGTGGAAAATTCATTAGTTTGCAGAACTAGAAACTTGGCCGCATCCCAGCAAGTAATTTAAGAGTGTAACAACCCACAGGGATTAGATTCCCTCTTTTCTAAGATTAAAAAATGGATGAAAAGAAGTCACACACATTGTCAGTGGTGCTTAAATGATACTCATGAAAATGGTGAAATATGTGTTTTAATCCTCTTGAAAACAAATGTCAATCTATTTAAGACCCCTGAGACAGACTTGTCCTTCTGTGGCACCTATAAAGTATTTTCAGGCTTTGGATATGTGCTTTTGCGTTGGAGCCTCCGTGTTGCTGTGGCCTCAGATGCAGAACGGGCAACCTGAAAACCTCCTTCTTGTCTTGTACTCTTGTGCAAGTGTTTTTTTTCTTCTTCCTGGGCCCCAGCCCTCTCCTCTGACTGTCAAAAACACTTAACACAGACTGTAGGTCATTCAACTTGTGACAAGTGAAAGCACAACTGGAAGATGGAGGGCAGGCCAGATTCAGTACCAGCCCAGGTGAGGCGAGTTTAGGCCTTTAGCCAGTGGGCTTGATGGATTACCCTCTCTCTTTTCTAGCACTGATTAGTTTGATGCTGTGAGCCGAGACTCATGCCATGACTGTGATGTGGCCTCTGACAAGCAACACATCGTGATGAGTCATCAGCTCATCAATTTTGTTTCAAGATAAATTCATAATAAGATGTTAAGTTGTAAAATAATCAGAGAATTACTGAGGGATGATATGGATGAATAGCAAACAAGTAGACCCATAACTGAAATTTGGTATTGTCATTTAGAATTTCTGCTTGATAAACTTTTATCAAATTTATGAAGCCTACTTATCCTTCTCCACAAGATTTTGTAGACAATACTTAACTTATTAGTTACATTGCCAGTGGCAGAGAGTGGGGACTTCTTCAGTCAGAGTAGTTTTTTAAACTAGAATGGCACTCTGTAAAGGGTAGTCGTTGGCCAAGCCTCAACAATCCTTCAAAATGTCTGTCAAACTTACCTCACTCATACCCAATCCCTCCACAAAATTCTGTGGAAATTGGTTCAGAGCTTTTGCATAATTACGGAAAAAGTGGAAAAAAAAGCTCTGTTTTGCAATGTTAAAGCAATGGAAAAACTATTCCTGGAGTGCATCCACACCCAAATTGAATCTTTCCAAGTTTCATGGAAATCAGTACAGTAGTTTATGATCCTGCCGGCAAAAACCCACCAACAAACAAAGAAATAGACATAGGTGAAAACGTCAACTCCTTTTGCAGAGATGATTTATTTTTATCAGCAATCGGACTGAAAAAATTTATTAATTCTTTTAAAAAAAATGGATTTGCTGAAGGTTATCAATATAACTTGAATGTTTGGATTGTGGTGATTTATATTTCTTTGTCATTAGCAATTCTTTCACTTTGGGTTTTTCTCATAAAAGTGTTTAAATGTGTCTCAAAACAGCATATTCTCATTACCCAGCTCAGGTCTCTTTCTCACCTTCAGGCATTTAAGCAACACTTTCGCAGATGCTTTTCTTTTATCGTAGTATTCATTCTGCATGGCCGAGCTCACGCTGGGTGTTTGTTTTTTTTACATTACATGACCCCTGCCACTTCTCTCTCTGCAGGGTTCAGGTGATTAGGGAGCTGATCTATTGGCACAATCTTGGTGTGTTAGTGGGAACAATATGTTTGTCAGAGGGAAGCAGTAACTAATCTTACTTTACATTAATGCCAATTCTTTGTACTGAGCCAAGAAACAAATGCTTTGGGAGAGCTTATTTAAACGGTAAAGAAAAGATTACAATAAACAGACAAGAATAATGAGTCACTCCTTTTTAGTCAGTTTGGAGTATTTTGTCCTAAATAATTCACCCTAGGTGCATATCTGTTCATTTGTACACATCTATCTCCACCTGTAGTGAATACTTGAGTTCTCTCCAGCTAGTTCTTATACGGAAAGCGTTGAAGACATTACATGGCTACCAAATTTTGTTCATCCACAAACCCGTCGAAATGTTGCTTTGGACATCTGTTCTGAGATAAATCTGCTCTTTCCTCACAGCAGACTGTGTGCCAGTCTGCTGTCTAAACTAAAAAATTAATCCTGGGTGATCAAAATAAGTTTTGTCAAAGGTAAAAGTCCCTGCAGCATGGCCATGAATTATTCATCCATGTAACAGCTCAAATGCTGTGTATCGTTGGCTTTAAAAAAGACAAATGGCTGGTGGGTTGATGAGTCATTGCAGGGGGCTCGACTGGCAGTAGGGCATATCGGTAATCAGCGGCAATAATGAGCTGGGAAATCTAATCTGCTAATGGGCTCGATGGAGTGAGAAACGTTAAAGGGGAGGCAGCCTCTTGCTGTGTGACCTTTGCATTTGAAGCCGCTCTCATTTCATCAGTAAGACTGAAGCTGCTGTGAGGTGACAATAACTGCCTTGATCTCACCTCTGACGATGAGTCCTCAGTCTTTAATTGGAAAGTAATTATTTGATTCTTGGACTGCAAATTGAGATGTTGCCAGAATCTCTCTTTAATTAAACCTTGTTTAACTTTTCAAATGAGCAGTTTGCAGATAAGTAGACTTTTATTTCTCCTCCTGAGCTCCAATTGCAGCGATAAGAAATGTCATTGTAGCAAACACCTACATCATTGTAGGTGTTTGCTGAAAAAAAAACAGCTGCTGGTGTTTTTGTTTGACAGAGGAGTAATTCAGCATATTAACACAACAGGCATGCATAATACAACTCATCATTCCTTAGTTAGGATTATGTTTTTTAACCCTTCCTTTCTTCTAGTATTCATGTTTCTTAGGCCTTGTGGTTTTCATCTTTATTTTCCCATGCAGTTTTCAACAGCGTGGCTCTGACTAGGATGTGGTTGAAACGGCTGGTACAGAATGTACCTGAAGGGTTATACTCGCACTACCATCAAATGGTAATCACCTTAATGCAATACACTATTGGAATTAGAATGTAGAGTTTGTTACGAAACAGAGGCTGTGAAAGGCCGTGCCAGGTATTGTGATGTATTCCAGGCTTACATATGGACCAGGCTTTCTCATCACTCATCATTAGGTCTTGTATAGGGAATGACTGTCTCCACAAGCACAACAAGCACCTCCTTACAATGTAGCTGGCTTCTAAATATAGGCTGGTGTTAGTGTCTGTTTAGGCTTAGTATTGATGTTTGTGCAGGTTTCAGTGGCAGATGTCAGGGTCTAGTATTCACAGAAAGAGATTTATGGGAATAGTCCTGGAGTATTTGACATCGCAGAGGTTGAGGCAAGGGCATTATGCGAATCAATGGGATTAATTTGATTGAGATCTCATCTGTAATCTGACTGGATACGCTGATTGATGGAGACGGTATGAGATGAGAAGGATTATAATGGTCTAGATTAACAAATTTAATTACAGGGTTGTTGTATCAAGCATGAATTATGCTCACTCTAACAATTCATCAAAAGTCTCAGTATCATTAGTTAGTGAAACGGACAAAATGGTTTTCACATGGACTACCATGTGAACTAGAGCAGCCACCAAATTCTATTATCTATACCTGCATAGATGTTAGTATTAAAGCTGCAGCTGTTGTCATTTAGGTAATGAAAAATGTTTTGAAAGAGAAGCCGCTCTGTACTCTGTGCTGATCACTTGCCATCTGCCACATTTACTGGATTTTAATCTGCACAGTAGTCGTACTTGTACTTCGTATCTTTACAGCTTTCTGCATCTATACAAGTTTATCACCTTTCTCTATAGCCTGGCCTCAATCCAAGCCCAGAGTTGTGTACAATGGATTCCTAAAACTGTGTGTTTGTGGATAAATAAAAGGCAAGAGACAAGGGATTATTTAACAATCCCTATGAGTCTTTCCATAAAGCTGCAAGACCATCTCCAGGACGAATATTGCAACCGAGGGAAATTAGTCCTAATGCCGTAGGACCGTGCATTTGCTCACTTCAATCTGTGTTGTCTGAGTACAATGAAACTGCGGATTAACCAGCCAACCACCATCAGCACAGTGGCGGATGATGTGGCCAGGAGTGCAGCCCTCTGTCAAACTCGTGGGGAGGGGAAAAAAATAAACCTGCAACTCGTTATTCTGTGCCAGCAAGCACATAACATCACTAATGTGTACAAATGGACTATGCATGTGAAAACATACTCCAGATTTAACTCTGATTTCGTCATTCAATCTAAAGTGAAGGAGTTTCATCGAAATGTTTTGAATACTATTCTGAGTTGGGTTTTTTTTGTCATCAATGAAAGAACCTTGGAAATAATTGCTAATGTGCCATTTCTAGGCAACTTAAAATTTAAAGATTTTAAATGGAGTAATGTCGACCCATCCAACCAATACCGCACAACATCTGGTAGAATCCCTTTATCATTGTTGTTGGCCATATCTGTTAGCATGAGTGCAGAATCTTCTTTTTTTTTTTTTGTTTCAGGGATTTGGAGTGAATTAGTTTTGGTTTTTTTTTTTGGCCAGCACAAATTAGAGGATCCCATCGACCTCTGGAATTTAAACCTATCATCTCTGCATGCTTGGTCTTGCCAGCACGGATCTACACCTCTCCTAGCTATAATTAACATCTAATCCCAAACACAGTCTGTTTGCTGTGCATCCTCTATGACGTGCAGGGCACAAGACAGGCAGGCATAAACCAAAGCCGACACTCATCATTTCAGTGAACTAAAATAGTGTTTTATTTTTGTTTCTTTGGGGCTCCTTTGTTTAATGTCTCAGACCTCTGTTAAACTTTTCTTGGAGCTAAGCACTAGATGAAGATCCTTTTCTGTGAAGGTTGTTCTTTGCAGTAAAGGGACGGGGAAAAAAAGCTATGAGCTGTCTCAAAACTAAATTCAATCAAGTTTATCCACACATGATGGAACATTCTGGTGCGTTTCACTGTAAGGGAGGCTTGTATAGCAAAAAAAAATTTATATTCTGACTTCTGACAAATATAAACCAGCATAAATGACTCCCAGGAATTCTACTGTTTTGGGGTTCTCCCAGCCTCCTACCCTCCAGTTCAGTCTTTCCTTCACCACATTAAACTCCAGACAAAATCAAGACATTTTCTCTCTGCTCCCTTATTCGGAGCTGTGGTTAACTTGAAGCGGAGGGGATATGTGTTCTTTCTCTCTTCCCTTCCTTTCTTATCGTCATCTACTGTTCACACACTAAATGCAGTGCACCTATTTTGCTTAAACCCCCACCATCCTGTCTCTACCCAACTCCTGCATACAAGCTCGGCCATAAATGCTCGAGCGGGCTGGTGTTAAAAGCCTGTAAAAGAGAGCGTCCTGTCTCTGTTGCGAAGACTTATGCTTATCCTCCACAGAAATGGTGCATTTGATCAGGGATCCCATAAAGCACATTCCTCTTAAAGTAGGACTGTTTGGCTATTTTTCCCTCTCCTTGGCCTCATTAAAGACTCATTACTTGTTCAAGGTGGCCCATATTCTCCATCGAGGTAGACGGTGTCAGTATCATTTCTGATCATTCTCATTAACGATATCAAAGGACAAGAAAGCACGTGGTGGTAATTCTGTTTTGTAACATCTGGAATGAATATGGCTCTAATAATCATGTTAACGTTCAGGTTTTTCGTGTGCATTTTCTCTCATTACTTGGGCGTCACCAGCCATGTGCCGAATGTTGATTACATTTCGATCCTTTAAAAGTCTAGGGAAGGTGGTGTTTCAGATTTCTCTGACTGTGAGTAAACAGTAGAGACTCAAGTATATATTTTTTGATTGTGTTTCCTGCACAATGGGGCCTCCATTCGTCCTACACACGGTGAGTGGCAGGAAATGCCCTAGGCAACCAGGCGTCTCAGACTGATGCTTCATATAGTTGATTTCCCTTAAAGCGGTCTGACATCTCTGTTTGTCTGTTTCAGCTGCCTTTCTTGGAGACATTGCTCTGGATGAGGAGGACCTGCGATCATTTAAAGTGGACAGAATAATAGATTTGGCTCAGAGGACCGTCCAGATTATAAATCACACTGACACAGGTAAATAGAACAACATGATGCACTGCTTCACAGATCACAGCTTGGTGTGGAAAGTCCTCATCAAGACATTGGGACAGTGCTTCGGCTTCTCACTAAACCCCTGAAATGAACGTGGTCCTCCAGATTTTGATGAACACGCATGAACATTTTGCAAACTAAAACTGTCACACCCCTCAAATCCTCTCCACCACCTGAGTAAGCAGCAGCAGCAGCAGCACTCGCCGGATATTACCTTTCTGATTTTATGATCTATGTCTATAAATGTTGATGCCTAAAACTGTCATTTCATCACTGTTCACTAAGTGCAGCGACACCTGTATCACCATGTTCAGCAGTAATTGCCAGGCTGTGTCAGGTCCAATGTTGTTCTTTAAAGCAGTATTTAAGCAACAGCTGGGAGTCAGCAGAGACAAGCGAGACTCACAATCCTGTAAACTGTACATGACCACCAACATGTGTGTGCATGTTGCCGTGAAAGCTTTAATAGTGTAAAATTTTCTATAAACTTTTAGAACATGTTGAGGAATTTAAACTTTGCAGGAATAGAGCCACATTTCAGCCGTTACAAGAATAAATACCAGACTGAAGGAATACTCATCCAGGTCTGGGAGAGGCAATGAAGCAAGCAATTTGTCTACTTCAGCAGGTTGATCAGTGCACATCTAAGTGTGGTGGAGTGGATGGGATACTCCTGTTGATGAACACTATACCTGCAGATCCAGAGTTGCAGCAGTTCTTTGAAAAGACATTAACGTAACGGACTGCAAGGAAGTAACTGCAAAGTTACTTTAGTGTATCGTATACATCAGATACCCATCACAGTGCACGAGTGCAGATCCTAATAAGTAGACGAGATGAACATTGTTTGTACCCTACTTGGTCATACAGTTAATTTGTATTACAAAGGAAATGCGATGTGCAAAATGGGGCCTGTACAATTTTCATTATGGACATCGCATTGTGTCCACTTACAATGGGGACAATGTCATAGAAGGTAAATTAACACATCACGGTGCATTTTTATTTTTTTTTTCTCTGCGATCTAAAAAGGAAAACTTGCAAAGCTTCATGACTGATCTACAATAAAAGTATCTTTATTCCAAAAGATTTAAAAAAGGAAAACGGGTACCTCATGTTCACCATTTTTGGACTTTGGTTTTAGCACTTTACTAAAGAGTTATTTAGAGTAAGTGCAACTCACTTCTTCAATACAAAAGTCTTTTAATCTTTTAAGCCTGCTTATCATTCAAAACATACTTTTTTATGCATTAATCATAGTGAGATTGCATATAAATAACACAATTGCTAAAAAACGATTGTTTAACGTTATAATAAATGAGATTTTCCTAAATGTCTCTACTCTGCTCACATTACTTATGTCCTTTGTACTTTCACTACTGGTCTGTCAATTTTAGATTTGATATATATTTAATGAGTTGTATCACAAGTTTGAAATTTATTGTTGGTGATGAGTTGCGGGATACATTTATATTAATTGGATACAGATGACTTGTAATAAGGATATGAACCATTCAGATAACCAAATATGAATTTAACAATGCGGCTCGTAATGCAACCCCACCTGCTTGACATCAGTGAAACTGAAGGTAAACAATTAGCAGAGAGCTTAACCAGCTGTGGTAGAGAGAACCAACGTGGTTCCTAAAGGGTAACCTAAATGGTCTTAAGTAAGGTAAATTGTTAATATTCGCTTGAAGTAATAAGTAAACACAGTACGCATCTGGTGAACTTCTTTGTATTTACCCATAGCAATATATATCCCAGAAAAAAATATTTAAGTACGAGTTTTGTCCAGTGTAGATTTACCCAAGCAATCAGTAAAGTTTGTGGTTTCAAACGGTTTGTCTCTGACTCCATCTTTGAGGGCTATGAGATTAATCAGTTTTTCCAAACATTATTGCAGTAGCTGTAGGGTTTATTTTCTTCTGATCGCTGAAGCTGCAGTTGATGCCTTCTAAGAATATCCCTGCGGTAGATATGCACGAAATACTTCTGCGCTGTCAGTGAAAGAGGTCATTGTCTGCTGCTTTGGACAAAGTAATGTGCTACCCTGTGTGGGGGCAGGTGCACAACATATTTTAGCTAACAATAAATTAAATGTACACTGTATATGAATGGGATATGGAACGGCTTTTCCCAATAAGGGTATTGAAATAATCTGAAAAGGCTTTCTCCACAAAAACTGACTTCTTTCACAAACGGATCATTTAAAGCCGAAGCCGGATGTAGCGGGATTGTGGCTGCCTTGGTTAGTTGGTGCTATTGTGTATATTTTTATGTTGCAAAGGTTAGTTTGGGTTCACAGAAATCGCATGTTCACACCAAGGACCGACTGGTCACTGCATCAGTTGACTGGCAACCTCCATGTTCTGCAAGATAAAATTATGGCTTTTGTCAAAGGAGTCTGGTGTAGCTTGGTTTCTTACGGAATGACCTGTCAGATGTCAAAATAAAGCTATGGAAATATTCTAATTATAGTATAAACTTAGTCAGATGTGGCCAATATACGTTTGGCTGCTAATCCATTCTAAAGTAATACATTTTGTTTACTCCACTGGTACTCAGGCCACTTCTTTAAACTAGGGCTGTGCCTGGCATCTGTTGCAGGTTATTCACTGACTGTGCGTCAGACAACGTTTTTAAAAAAAACCTTTACCATCCCCTAAATCAAAAAGCGTTTGATTAAATTTGGTTGAATAAATAACGGTATCATAATGTAAATAAAATGTTTGATTTATATGCCTCCCTTGTCTAACGATGGATGAAAGTATTAGATATAATCATAGTTATTGTAATTATCACATCTTCCACCAGTTTTGGCTCTCCAGCACTTTTTCCTATCAGATAAGTGTGCAGATTGGGCTGTTCTCAGACTTCTCCTCAGCACATGCGCAAGTGTACGTGCTAATTTATCTCGCCTGTCTCAAAAATGAGATTCAACAGAACACATTGTTTCAGAAACTTAAGAGCTTTCTGCAAACTGTGGCTTACACGTTGATCACATTTAGATAGAAGAGCATCAACCCATGTGCAGGAGAAACTGAAACCAGATGTACTTGTTTTTGTTATTAAAGCAATACTTGGGAGTATTAAGAACCACTTTATTGTGAAACCAAGGCATATCAGCCTGTAACCTTCATCAAGGTCATCCAAGTGATTGTTCGCAATAAACACATTTTTTTTTCTAAAAAAATGTTACTTGAGTTATGGCGTCCTCGTGATTTTTTTTCAGATACCATTTTAGTTGTTACCAGACATTCCTACGCTACTTGGGGATTTGCATAAAACTCCACAGACGATAGAAGTCGACATATTAATGAATAGTTTACAAGAAATGTTGAATCATTTATTCCATAATGACTGAAATGAGTGAATCATATGGATGCTTCAGGGTTTCCTTAAAATGAAACCACAAACATGAGATTGGTTGTAATCTGCTGTTGAAGTGTTTTATGTGGAGACCCATATTACTTTTGAATTCATTATAAGCTTGTCTATTTTTATAATGTGCGCTGAAGCATTAAGTAATTGAAAAATAGTATAGAGGTCCAACACAATTTTTATTTAGATGTTTTTGCTTTACTTTTTTGCATCTCATTCTTCACTTGGTCACCTGTGATTATCAGTTTTACACTGCTCTACACACATTTACTCTCCGAACTTGTGATGAAAAGATCTACTTTTTAATCTAGAAATTTATTTTCCTTATGTTGAGGAAAAATTAATGCATTTCTCCATTAGTGGGAGTTATTGTCAGCTTCTAAATCTCTCAAATTCCCACAAACTCCTTGAGTATCTCTCAAATACTCCAGCCAGTCGCCTCCTACACCTTCCACTTCAGCTTCTCTGTTCAACCCACTAAGCTCCCAGCTCCACCCCCAAAGGGACAAAGGCAGCAATAGGCACAGTGTTGCATCATTACTCCGAACGGCTTATTTTTATTCGATTTTAAATTCTGAGAGACACTGTCACCAAACTTGAATCAACTCTAGGATATGCTAACCTTCCTCTGGATAAAATTTCATGCAAATCCGTCCTGTAGATTTTCCATAATCTTGCTCACAAACAAACAAACAGATCGACAAATGCCCTAGAGTGAAAAAATAACTTCCTTGGCAAAAGCAAAAAGGGCATATTTTTGTGTAGCAGTATAATATAGAACGTATAGTTGAAATTATTAACATTTTCAAAACTCATTCTTTGTTAGCGTTTCTTCCGACGAGTTGCTTCAGGCAATAACTCGTCAGAAGCACCGCTTCCTAATACTTAATTAGATTCACTAGAATAAAAATCTAATTGTCTGGCATTTAGATTGAAATGATGATTGGCTTCAAATAATGGGAACAGAACATTTTGAAACTGGTCTACTGGTATTTGTTAATGACTAAAGCCAAACAAATATTTTGCCACAAATCTGAACCATTCACTTGAATCAAATGTAATCAAAGAAGATCACATGCTTTTGCAAAAATAAGTTTAGTAAAATGGGATTATATTTGAAGAAGTTAAAGCAGTTGTAATCTCTGGTTCAGTGTGAGTGACGCCTGTTTGGGAGCATTAGGAGACTCAATAGGGAGGTGATGCAGTTTGCATATGGATTTTCTAATAATATCCAGGTCTTGGTGGAAGTTTAATGTTAGATTTACTTTGCATTTTTGTTCAGTTCTGTGACAGTTCAATGGTGAAATTGAGGGGAAAAAATCTATGAAGAAAAAATCTGTCTTTTGAGGTAATGTATGTAATTGACTAAATGTGGTACAGTGGCATCATATGGTTCATTATCTGTAGGTTTTGATTAAAGCCTTTTTGATAAATATTTTGAGTTTAGTAAAAATATTGGAGAGAAAAGGAAATAATTTTAATGTATTGATGAATTCATTTTAATTGTTTTCCCTTGTCTGTAAATCTTCAGCATCTACCAATCAGAGTAGCCTAAATAGACAAGGTTCACACCGCAGGAGAAGGGCTGCCACCTCCCGACCTGAGCGTGTTTGGCCTGAAGGTGTTATTCCCTATGTCATCAGTGGAAACTTCACTGGTAAGTATTAATCTTTTGCTAATTTTACCTTAGAGACAGAACAGTCACATCTGCTTTTATTTTTTAAGAAAGAATAAACGTACATGATTTTACTTGCCCCCTGTAACTTCACATTGAAATTACTCTGACATCTTTAACTGATTCTTGGAAAAAGAAGTACATTCCCTTCCACAAGTCATGTAACTTTTAAAAATACAATGAAAGTCATGCTAGATTAACCTAAAATTGTAATAAATAATATACGTATGAGCTAAATTGTAACACATTGTGAAGTTACACGTTTCCTTGTGCTTTCCTTTCCAGCAACTCTAGCCAACTCATGTGTTTGGTAGCTGCTCCCCTTCTCTCTTCAGCTCCTCTTTTCTATAAAATGCTGTTAGTGTGTTTTTTACACCCTCTGTCATCCTATTCAGGCAGCCAGCGAGCTATATTCCGCCAAGCCATGCGGCACTGGGAGAAGAACACCTGTGTTACCTTTATCGAGAGGACACAGGAGGAGAGCTATATTGTCTTCACCTACCGACCATGTGGGTGAGTCAGTGGGGATTTTTTTTACCTCCCACATGAAGGAACCAAACAATGGTCACCCTCTGTTAAGCAGTCACTACCTACAGCTAATTATTTTAATGCTTCGCTACTTTTCCTCGCCTCCTGCTCTGTAGCCTTTCCCCATTATTCATCTCCTCTGTTTGCAGTCTCTGTATGAATTGTTGTATCAGCCCCTTGCTAGTCCTGAAAGAGATGACCATTCAGTGGCCTGGAATGTTTCCTGTGCCTCATCATCGCACTGCATCTACCACTGAGCAACTGTCATACATGGTGCACATAACAGCACCCAAGGGCGAGACTTCCTCAGCCTGTCCATGCTTATCACACTTGACTGAAGTTAGGCTCATTGTCCACTCAGTATTTCTTGTTCCATAAATATGCAAGAGAAGTAGTGCTTGTCAATAATCGCCTAGCAACAAAAAGACACAACCTGCTTACAATGATGAAATATTTTTATGTAAAGCACTTGCTGCTTTTGGGTACGCAAACCAGCACAAATTGATAATTTGAAGAAACAAAAGTCTGAAGCAGTTCGAAGTATTAGAGAGCTTCCCAGCAGACACGTAAATCTAGAATCCTCCCATGTTTTAACCTCAGTTTCTAACTACTAGCTTGAACCATAATGTCATTAAAAACAATGCAGCTCGCCCACTGATATGAATCACTGGTCACTAACAGTGTTACAGAAAGCGGATGCAGCTCGTGAAACTGAACTTTTCCAGCCAACTGTTGATAGCCATTTTTAGCCTGGTAACTGGCCTCTAGGGCAACAGGGATGACATTATCCACCCAGGCGGTAGTGGTTAGCAATGGGAATGCTTGACTCTGCTGCATATTCAGCAGGCCCCCCCATCTGTCCTGTGCAAAGTTCAAGGCGTGTCTCAGGAGAGCCTAGCTGGCCTTGCAGTAATTAGAGAGCGGCTGTCTGGCCCACAGGGCTGAGATGTGTATGTCCGTCCTCCAAACTCCCACACTGAACCTTTTATGTCACGCTGAGATGGAGCGCTGTAGCGAGCCAGCTTCCACCATCACTCAGCATTTGCATTGGCAGACAGATGAATGAAAGTCACTGCAGTACTGTATGTGTGGATGATGGATTAGCTCATAGGCTCTCCTGTAAAACAGACCAGAGACTATTAACTTAATCTCATTCTCATAACAAGCTCCGTTATTTATGTACAGAGGATGATGAAATCATACCTTGTAATATTTGTGTAGTGTTTATGAGGTTTTTTTTAAAATCCATAAATCAACATGCTTCACAAAGGAATTAAAATAGTCATTGGTCATAACATTTTACAAGAAAGCAATTCAACATAATACTTAAATACCAATAAAGTGTTAAACTACTGATTTGAAATATAAGAGTTTGTTGTTATAGAACCAATTATAGAGGCCAAGTAGAACCCCCTCCCCCCCTCAGTATTTTCCACTTGCTTCTTGGTGACTTTTTAATTCCACTGCCAAGGGGGTTATGGAGGTTTCCCTTGTCAGTCTATCACTTTTATAAATTTCTGGGGCAGCTGTAGGTCAGTAGGCGCACCGGTTGACCTCTAATAGGGAAATTGGTTGTTCAATCCTAGCCCCTGTCATGTACACATCGTAGTGTCCTTGAGCAAGTCCCTGAACCCCTATTTGTTCCCTGGGCGCTTCACATTGACTGCCCACTGCTTTTCAGGGATGGGTCAAATGCAGAGATTTATTTTTGACAGCATTCTCCTATACGTATGCAGTAAGAATGACAATGTGATAATAAAATGTACATTATTATAAATGGATATTATCTATCTTTATCAACATATCCTCAAAAACAATGTATTATACAGAATTGATTACACGCATGCTTTTTAGGTGCTCAAAGGGTGTGCACTTTTTTTTATCAATCCTTATATATACATTTTTAGCCACAATTTACTTTCCATGTTATTGTGCTTGCATTCACAAATAATAGGGAGGGTAGTCTAGCACTATCTCCTTAAACAAATACACATCAATGAAATTTCACAAATGCTTTGGATTGGCCTTTAAATTGTGCAATTTTATATATCTTACATTGAGGCACACTTGAACACTTAGGGTTTTTTATGTAATTAAGCTACGGTACAGGTATGGGTATTCTACATTATCATAAATTGAGTTTTTCATATAACAAGAGCAGCTATGTTCTTGGACAAACCTTTAGTCCCACTTTAGTTTGTCTTTGTTAACACTACCTCTCTGTGTGCTTCTGGTTGCTGATTCATAGGTGCTGTTCCTATGTGGGTCGTCGTGGAGGGGGTCCCCAGGCGATATCCATTGGGAAAAACTGTGACAAGTTTGGCATTGTGGTACACGAGTTGGGTCATGTGATTGGATTCTGGCACGAGCACACACGACCTGACCGAGATGAACATGTCAGCATTGTCAGGGACAACATTCAACCAGGTAGGAGAACGGGTCCCTCTGCACTGAAAGTGCAGAAAGAAACCAAATTAGTAGCAAGATTTTGCTCAACGAGAGTCTGGGCTAAGATGGTATAAAGCAGAACCCCAGTAGGGAATGTGCTCAGCCTGCATATTTTTATTAAACCAAGTATTTATTAGTGTTGTCTGTGGCCTCATTGTGTGTGTGCACATTTGAGAATGTATTCACCTTTGACATATATATGTAAGCTTTCAGAGAGTGACTTGGCTTCAAATTTCCAACGGTGCTTTTTCTTTTCTCCTTTCGCAGGACAGGAGTATAACTTTTTGAAGATGGAGCCGGGGGAAGTGGACTCTTTGGGAGAAGTGTATGACTTTGACAGTATCATGCACTATGCCAGGAATACGTTCTCCAGGTAGGAGCCAAGCCAAGTTCCACTCCATATGCCCCAGACATGGAACACTAATCTCAGATCAAGACAGGTCGAGCTGTTTCCCACTCTACTGCAACCTTTTAACCCATCTTATTTTCCAGAGTTTCATGACTATATAGCTCTGTAAAGCACCAGGCCTGTGTCATTGGGCCACTGAAACTATGCGCTACTGAGTAATATGTTCCCAAAGCTTGGAAAGGAGGCAGAATGAAAAGCTTGACTGTCCACAATAATAAATCACTAGAAAGCTAATATACAGTCAGAGAAAAGTGTCAATGTTCCTTGAGTGTCTATTTTGGATCTGATCACTTCCTCATTGTTAGAAAGATGCTGGTTTCTTTGGAGTAAGTCATTTTCCCTACATATTATAAAGTAAGTCCAAAAAAGCTTTGATTTTTAAAATAGTCCTCCACTTGTTTGAGTGTCTGTTCTTTGTTTTATCAATCAACGCTCTAATTGCATTGGGGCTTTAAGGAAACAGATGGTTGAACTGATTGTGATTTTATAATATTTAATAAAGATTAAATTTCTTCTTGTTTTATTGAGAAAAATAAGGGTAAAATAACTTAACACTTACATGGAGTAACTTGAAGCAGGAGATCTAAAATTCCCATTACCATTTTGCCTTCGGTCTTCAGAGTAGATTTGTCAGCTTAACATTGAGCTTAGTTGTTGCTACATTGGTTTTAACTGCACCATGAGAAGGAACACAAACTCATTGTAGTAGGATTATTAAAATCCAACAAGTGAAAGGCAAGTCTTTGTAACCATAGTGAAAATCTCGCCTCCTTCCCACAGCTTGCTCAAATTAAGGCTCCTCACTTCAGTTCCTGCTGCTTTTGAAGCAGCAGCAGCAGCAGCAACCCCAGTAAAGCAGCATCAGTCCTGGGGCTGAGCTACATCTGCAATTTCACAAAAAAAACACAAGTAAGCCACTTTCAGGGCCATGTCAAACTCCTTGTAAAAGATGAGGTTTCATGAATCACCTTGTTATGGTCCTGAAGGCTCTTTGATGAGGCATTTCTTTAGCATCACAATGTTTACCCTTAGTTCCTGGAAGCAACTCTTATGTGTAAATTTGGTACCTTCGTACCTCAGGTGTTGTACCTTGACATGTCCTGCTGCTAAACCTCTTCTGCACAAATTAGGTCAACCTCAAATTATCCCTTTCATATGGTGAAGAATGGAGGAGTTGAGTTCTCATTGCCTCAATTAATGTTTACATAAATAGGGGTGGTTCTACCAGCTCGGTAAATAGAGTCTATAAATTTGTGTAATTTAGACATTGGACTGTTGGTAAATAACTGATTTTAAAAAGGTACAATTGGCCTAATATTGAGAGCCAGAAACCGATTTTTTGGTATTGAATTTGTCAAGTACTGGGAATATGTTGCACAAACAATTTCTGAGATGTTTTTACAAACTCCTGTATGTGAAAACAGGAGTGTGAACGAGTAATCTACCTTTTCAACAGCAAAAAGGTTTGGTGCCAGCTGACCTCATTCTTCCCTGATGATACAAGAAGCTCTTCCAGATGTTGTTCTGTTGAAACTTTCTAGAAAAAAATCTGTAACAGACTGTGGTTAGTCTGGGCTCTAGTCATCCTATGCTGCGGTTAATTTGAAGTGTTTACCAGCTGGGTGATTGCAAAGCCAAAAAGACCTCATGGGAGAAGTTGACTCAGATTCAGCTTTTCAAAGTGGCTTCTTGAATACCTGTCCTTGTATATTGAATCATTTCTTGAGCTTTGATGAATGAATTTTGTGTCAGAACTATTGGTGCTACCTCCTGCTGACATGATGAGCACCGATTTGAGTATAAAACTGCTTTTTGACCTTTGCATAGGTAAACAAAACTCTGATGTGTTTGAGATTGCTGCTGGGCAGCTATTCAATGTTCTTCCAATAGCAAGAATAGTTGTGACAGCCTTCACAAAGCAAGAGTGGGTGTAATGTGATATATGAGGACATGTGAGTCAAAGTAAAAAAAAACAACAGAAAAAAGGGGCAGCCTTGACTGATCATTACAGCCTCACTCGCTCTGATATGAGAACCAGCTGTTTGCTGTCCTTTGTTGTTACTTGGCCCCCTCTGTCAGCTGTAATAAACTATATATATATATATGTATGTATGTATGTATGTGTGTGTGTGTGTGTGTGTGTGTGTGTGTGTGTGTGTGTGTGTGTGTGTGTGTGTGTGTGTGTGTGTGTGTGTGTGTGTGTGTGTGTGTGTGTGT
>VRLP01004724.1:0-45169 GCA_009660295.1 Lophius piscatorius
TTTTTGGTAAGGCTTTTATATAGTTATTATTTTATTTTTTATTGATGCTTTTATCTGCTTTTACTTTGTAGCACTTTGAGATTTGATCCAAATGTAAAGTGCATTATAAATTAAATGTATTATTATTATTATTATTATTAGGGTTACATGAATGTATGACTTTAAATTGAATTAACACATTTCTAAATTTGTAATTGTAGTCAGATATCTGAGATTAACGTCAAAAGTCTGACTTTAATCTCAGTTTTTCAGTAAAAAGTCAGAGAAAAAAAAAAATCTAATTTGTATTTCAATTGACTGAAAAGGCTAAATGTCTAATTTAGCTAATTTTCTGACTGAATGTTTGTTTGTTTTTTCCTCTTAGAACCACTGCTCTATATGATCTAATTCAAAGAACTGCACTGCAAACGTTTCTTAATTAAATAAATCATGAAGGTATAGGTTTTCAAATTCAACATATTTAACGATAAATCAAATGTCTGTAGCAGTGCCCATCTGGTTTTTTTGGTCTGTATATTTATGAAACAGGAGTGAGACCTCCTGTTGGTGAGGAAGTGAGAGCAGCTATGTTCTCTGGGAGTGAGGAGGATGGACGGGATTAGAAAGGAGAACATCAGAGGGACAGTCCAGGTTGGACGTCTCAGAGACAAAGACAGAGAGGACAGATTGAGATGGTTTGGATCGGTGAAGAGGAGGGAGAGTGGATCTACTGGTAGAAGATCCACTCTTCTACAAGATGGAAACAGATGATCAGCTGTGGAGACCCCTCAAAGAAACAGCGATGAGATGAAGATGTTTGGAAAACAGAAGAAAGACAAAAAAGTTCCAAACATCTTTTGAAGTTTCCTATTGTATGGATGTCATTTGTCATATACATGTGATAAAAAAGATCCAGAATTACACTGTAAAAAATGAATAATCATTTTTTTCGGTGGTAACACAGAATTAAATTCAACATAACTGAGTCTAAAAGTTAAGTTTAAAATACTTAATCTAATTGTGTCACCAGTGGAAGTCGGGTTTTTTTTAACTCCAACAAACTTTACAGAATATAATATTTATCTCAAAACATGGCAGAAATAAAAAAAATTAAAAAACATCAGATTTGTTTTTTTTAATTTGAGTTTTTTTTTAAGGTAAAAAGTTGTTTCTTTTTTTAAAGATATTCCAACACTGGAATTTCAGTTGCTCATGCTTTAAGGGTCAAACAGACACAGTAAAAAGACTTCAACTAGTTACTTAAATAAAGCATTTTTGATTCCAACTGTTGTGAATACTTGATTTAATTGAGTTTTGATTGAGTATTTTCTTAGTTAATTTCTCTTACATTGTATTAAACATCTCATTCAAATCAAGGGGTTTAAATTAAGTTGTGGTTAAATTCACTTTTATTCTGTTCAGACAGTTTTTGAAGCATTTGTTTCTCATTCATCTGAACGGATCAGCGTTTTGTCTGAGCTAAAATGGGTCAAACAAGTCCTGGGTTCTGTGGTGGATCTGCACCTGCCAAGACCAACAACGTGTTTTCATTAACCCAACTCTCCAAAGAGACAGAACCGCTCTACTTAGACAACTCCACTAGAAGTAGAATTTATTTACAGAGACATTTTGGCTTGGTTTTTTGTTTTGTTTAGTTTTTTTTTTTTTTTAGAAAAAAGGGTTAATCACAAAGTTTAGTTCCAGGACCGACCTGAAAAGTAGCAGAACCTCCACATCTAAGCGTCTGTAGGCCCATTACGGTAGTCACTAACCAGACTTCTGCTCAGACGTCGTACATCGTAACATCGTAATCGAATCTCCTTCTAGCTTGAAGACCTCGTTTTATTACAGGTGCTGTAACGTTGAACATTCGGGGGGGTTTATTTTCTTTTCTGCTGGGTTCTATTTGTGTTCTTGCTGATGACGGTGACATCACGTCTGGCCTGGCTGTGTTTTAAAGCTTTGCCTGGAAGGAATAAAAACCCAGCACAGAGAAATGAGATTCTCAGTTTTTTTTTTATTTTGGGGGCCCAGATCTAAAGATAAACAATCCGAGAATAAAACTAACTAACTCTCCTCCTCGTATCTGATGGGCAGGAGTCCAGTTTTCCTCTTCTTCCTCTCTCTATCAGGATTCTGCATTTCCTTTAAAAGACCGCAGTTTGGAGATATTTTTGGCATTAAGGGTTTAAATTTTAAATCATGAAACTGGAAGAACCCCCACACCTCTCTCTCTCTCTCAGTTCCCACCTCTCTCTCTCTCTCTCTCTCAGCTCCCGCTTTTCTCCTCTTATCTCTCTCTCTCAGCTCCCACTTCAGATTCCATCTATCTCTCTTTCTCTCTCTCTCTCTGCTCCCACCTCTGTCTCTCTCTCAGCTCCCACCTCAGCTTCCATCTCTCTCTCTCTCTCTCCCTCAGCTCCCACCTCAGCTTCCATCTCTCTCTCTCTCTCTCGGCTCCCACCTCAGCTTCCATCTCTCTCTCTCTCTGTCTCTCTCTCTCTCTCCTCAGCGCCTCTTTGAAAGGTTACCATCCTCCCTCAGTCCCTTGATTGCTCCAGCACATGTCCAGAGGAGGTTGTTTTTCTAGGCCTCCCGCGTCGTTACCAGTCAGTCAGCCTCTCCAAATGAGAACAAAGTGCTTGGAGTCGATGTGATTTGACAGTCAGTAACGGTGCTACAAACCCAAGGTCACGCAAAAGTATGCTTTCGTGGATTCGGAGGGCTCATCATTTTCATAGCGGAGAGGATTTGTCTTCCTTCCCGACATGGAAACTTAACGCCGACTAGCTGTGAGTCAGGTTTGTGGCCCCCGGATCACAGATACGGTTCCCACATTTACGCCTGTGTGTAATAATTACATGTTGAAAATGAATCAGGAAATTAAGCATAATGATAATAAATACATGCATTCACTAGGCCTAAGCCGTCGTCCCCGACAGCAAGGGTATACCCCTGAAAAGCCCCCCAATCCGCTGCGTTGTACAAGCAATCCCCCAGCTTGAGCTCCTCAACTTGAATTGTATAAACTTGATTTATACAAGATAGATGGCATCAAGCCAATTCATGTGCACCAAATTTGGATGAAATCACACCAACGGTTGCAAAATTATGACCCGATAATGTTTGGAGATAAAGCTCCCCCTTGTGGCAGAAATATACGACCAATCTTTTCCACAATGAATGCAGTTCTTCCTCTTACTAAGGTCTATGTGGGCAGAAAATTTGAAAATTATCCATGAGTTGGTTAAGGAGTTATCGCGTTAACACGAAGGGTCTGGGGCAGCTGGATATAAAAGTGAATGGACCTAACAGGAAACGTCGTCAGCTGTTCCACAGAAGATCCAAATCCTTCATTTACAGGGCAAAAGGGAAAAGCGAGCTGGAGTCTACCAATCTGACTTTCTCATTCTATTATTTTATTGCTGTGGGAACTTTCCAGTCCTTGTGCGGTATGAAGCTCTTCAACCGGCACGGCCCCTCAAGGACGAAGACCAGATCTCTCTGGAGACCCGACCTCCGGGGTCACATTCGGCCGCTTGGCCTTCAACTCTCCTGTTTGTTTGTGGTATTAATCAACCTGGGTCCAGTTCTCGGAGAAGAGGGTGTGCTGGGTGCCGTGTCTTCCAGAGGATCACAGATGATGTATAGGTGGAGGTGATCCTGGAGGGAGACTTCCAGACCTCAGGTGAAAGTGAACGCTAAACTCTGAAACTCCAGATGTTATTTCAATCAGGAGAGTCGGACAACGAGGTGAAGATGGATGTTCTTCACTGGGCGCCGTTCGTGAAACCAGCACATGCGGATTTTAACAGCAACATTTATGCTGACGTCAGCAGAAGTGCCTGAATGAAAGCTGGATGAAGAAGGCCGCTTATATTCAAGGTAAACGCGGCCCCTTTTTTCCACCAAGGGGGTCTTAAAATAAACATATAACTTTACCAAACGGTTCAACAACAAACCAAGGATGGTGGAAAAGACTCAGTCAAGTTAAATGTTTATTTTTGTTCATGTAGACGCCGCGTTTACTCACTTAGCCTTCTAAAACATAGCAGACTAAAACTTTTGGGTTTGCTAGAAAAACCCCGCCCCCTCAGTCTCTGGCATCACTGTGACTTCCTTTAAATCCAGCGGGCTTTTGGTTGCTCCGATTTAAGGTACCAGGTCTACTCCAAGTCAGGCACTGGACCAGAACTGGCTCAGAAACCTCCTAAGTGCAAAGGGGCCAGCGTTTACTTTTGACATAAGTGGTCTTCTTCAGGCTTTTATTTTGAAACTTGCGATGACGTCAGTGTGAAAAAGGCATATTTTCAAAACATTTAGGTTCAACGTTTAGATTAGGATTTAACATTTAGGAAATAAACGTGGCGAAATGTTGCTGCTAAAATGAACATGTGCAACTTTTACAATCAATCAATGAGAAAGTCTTTGGCACCAGATTGGAATCTGGATACTGGTGGTGGTGGTGGTGGTGGTGGCTGATGACTCTTTTGACACTGACTCATATTGATGGATCTGTAAGGACTGGGTGAGGATGAGGAGGAGGAGGGTGAGGGCAGCATGTAGGAACGAGATGAATGAACAGAAAGATATTTAAAAAGAGAGCGGTACGATGATGGAATGATGATGAAGGTGTGTTCCTATGATGAAACAGATGTGGCTCCCTGATGATGTTATTGATTTCACTGGAACTTAATTTATTTGACCTTTTCATATTTCATGTTCTACCGTATCCAAGGTTAAAACAAATATCATTTCATTCATCAATTTACTTTTTGAGTTTTTTTTAGACAGTCCAGCAATTGTTGCCCCATAAAATGTCATAAAAATCATAAACGTTTCACTTTTCATCCAAGAGGCGTCTTCTCTTCTGTTCTTCCGTTTATGTAAAGTGCATTATAAATTAAAGGTATTATTATTATTATTATTATTATCTCCAAGGAGAACAAAGAACTCCAAAAAAATGTTTTTTTGGGGGGATTTTTTACATTAATATCTTATATTAGCTTTAAACAGTAAAATAATAATCTGATTTATTGAATTATTTAGTGGTAATAGTTGGATTTCGTTGAAAATAGTCAATTTTAACTGGATTAGCTCAACTTTTTTCATTTTTAGACTGTTTGAACCTTAGACTTTTTTTTCAATATATATAAATTAAATAATTATTTTTATTAATTCCTCATATGCTTTAATATACCCCAGAAAAAAATCCTACTTATTGAATAGGACTTTCTCAATGACAATCGTTAATGCCTCCTCCTGGGTGGCCCCTTTGACCCGCGGTCTCCCTCAGGGCTCCATCCTCGGCCCCTTACTGTTCAGCATCGATTGCTGCCACTGGCTCAAATTATAAACAGGTTACGTCACATTTATCAATAAAAAATAGTGACTCTAAATGAGCTCAACGTAACAGTTGGGGCAGGATATTAAAGGGTTTTAAAAAGTAATCAGATTAATATACAGAAATAAAGGGACAATCCTCAAAACTCTAGAATAAATCTACAAGTCTGAGAACAACCTTTTCACTTTTGACCTTTTTTCAACATCTCCAGCTTGTTGAGATTATTCCAGACCGTTTAGAGTTTTCACCGTCATCCCATCACCACTGAAGGTGGTTTCAAGGTAACGCCCGGCGTTTCAGGCTATTCCAGACTCTTTCACAAAGTTTCCAGGCTGACCCTCAGAATTTTCGGTTAATTCAGGCTTAATTTATGACTTATCGAAACTTTTAGGGGCTTTTAATGCTGCAACGGTTACATAGGTAGGTTTTTTGTCTTTTTGTTCATTTTGGGATATCTCCTGAACAATCTTTAGAGTTTCCCTGCGTGTCACAACGTTTGACGTCACGCCTTCCTTTTCAATCGTTCCGAAGCGATCACACGTAAAAAGAAAAAACAAAGCCGCTTGGGATTCTCACTTGTATCTTCTTAGAATTCACACGTTGCTGGTAAATTTGCCAGTGAACTCCGATCACAACACGTTCCTGTGACTCCCGCAGGGATCCGCCGTCAAAACACCGCCCCATTTGGCGGCCTGAGCTCGCCAAGGCAAACGTGAAGGATCGCTTCTAAATAGCGTTTGACATCAATTTGGTGCGAACAACACGGCCTCCTCGGTCCCGAAGGGGCTCATTTGGGTTTTGCTGACAGACGGCGCATGTAACCAGATCCTCAGGTACCGCCGCCAGCCCTGAGTCATTACTTGATGTGGGAGAGCCGGAGCAGCAGCGCTGGGTGTGCTGGATATGAATCCACTTATGGCTCAGGGACATGGTTTTAACAAACTACCAAAAAGATGAGCCTCATGGGAATGTTTCCGTTCACACAGCAGAATCTACGACTGCCTCATTACCTGGTCGGAGTCACCGGGCCCGTCACGCACACACGTCCACGTTTCCTCTCTCTCGTACTGTGTTGTTTAAACTCCCACCAGGGTGGACTAAACGGCGTCCACGTCAGCCCGCTGAGCTCATCGGATGAGGTTTGATTAAAGAGCTTGAAACCCCAAACCTGCTCCGTGTGTGTTCACTTTCAATCACTGGGGTTCGCACACGAGCAGAAGGTCAGATCAGACGCCAGATAGCGGTCGTACATGAACGCTGTCTCCTTTAAATCACCTCTGCAAAACAAGGGAACGTCTTTGACCTCCTGACCTTTTGGATGTGAGACTCTGCCAGCCTGAGCCAAGCACAGGATGAGGCTTAACCGACACAACCATCCTGTGATGAGGCTTAACGTTTCATATTTTACTCCCCAAAGTGAGTAAAATATGAAAATTAAGATTAAATACGGATAAAATATGATATAAGCAAGTTAGATTTAGTATATGCACTAAATTTGGACTAAGTCGGTTCAATGCATGCAAAATTATGGGCCACAATCTTTTGGAAGTTAAGCTCCCCCTACTGTTTGAAATATGCAATAGATCTTTAACGAAATCAATCCAGCTCTTCCTCACACTAAAGTCTATGTTGGTATAAAGTTTGAAAATAATCCGTCAAATAGATTTTGAGTTATGTACAGAAAAAAGTGTTTTTATGAAAAAAGGTCCCCCTAGTGGGTAAAATGTGAACCGTTTAGAGTTAAATATGATATAAACCCGATCGATCTCCTCAAGTTGATTCATATATACCAAATTTTAACAAAATTGGACCAACTCTTGTGAATTTATGGCCCATAAACTCTAGGCAATAAAGCTCCCCCTAGTGTCAGATATATACAACCGATCGTTCCCAAAATCAATACACTTCTTCCTCACACTAAAGTCTATGTGGCTATAAAATTTGAAATGGATCCCTGAAATAGTTTTTGGGTTATGTACAGAAAACAGTGTTTTTCATAAAACAAGCGCCCTCTAGTGAGTAAAATATGAAAAACTAGAGTAAAATGTGATTTAATCAAGATAAAATTCCATGAGTCGATTCATTTGCACTAAATTTACAGTAAATCAGACCAACCGTTGTGAACTTATGGCTGAAAACATTTGGAAATAAAGCTCCCCGTAGTGTTGGTAACATAAAACCTCCCTTTCCCAAAATCACGCCAGTTCTTCCTCGCACTGAGGTCTATGTGAGTATAATATTTGAAAAGGATCCATGAAACAGGTTTTGAGTTATCGCGTAAACATAAAGGATCTGCTGCGTCCCCCGTCATCATGAGATGATGCTACAGAGGAACTTTTCTCCCCACTTCATCAAATGCATCTTCACAAGATGAAGATGTCTTTTGATTTGAAGGACTTGTGTGGATTTGAACACCATATCAAGGTAGAAAGTCTTTGTCATTTCTTCTTATTTATAGTTATTGAGTAAATTAAGTTCAAATAAGGTGCAAAAATTTGTCATCTTTTGATTAAAGACAGAAATCTAACTCTCCCAAAGACTCAATAAAGTTTGTGGACTGGACGTATTTTCATTAAAAGTCGTGATAACTCAACAAAAGTGACGCAAACTGTGGCGTAAATTTATCTTTTTGGACCTAAACAATTATTTTTAGAATGTAAGGAGGAACGCGGAACATCTGGAAAACCTTAACCTCCACTGAATGAATGGGAGCAGGAGACGTTTGGTTTCCTGCAGTCGTTCCATCATCGTGCCGCACTCAGAACGTGACGCTGCGGCGTCCGTCCAAATGTCTCCGACGCTTCGCATCAAAGACAAACGACACATTCCTCAACCTGGGATCGCTTTCTGAGGGTCAGGATGTGTGACAACCCCAACATTCAGTTCCCTTTGTGTGTTATTTCATCTCAGGCTCGCCGTCTGTTTTTTAGGACAAACCTTCGGCTGGGATGTAAGAAAGGATTCCTCGACCTTTACTGGCAGAGCGAGGGAAAACACCTCCGTGTGGAGGTCCGAGCACGGACGCCCTGTTGTGTCAGCAAGGCCAGATTGATGCTGGCGTTCACGATTCCGCATTATCTCGGTATTTATGGGAGAGGTAGCCACTTGATATTTTATTTGTTATTTTATTTGTGTTTTACTGTGTAAAGTGACAGAAAACATCTGATTTATTTATTTCTAGGACACGGGTCATCACTGTGTGGAAGGTGGAATGCACAAATCTGCTGACTAAAGCATAAACAGCGTGAAAATTGCCTTTTTGCGTTTTTTGGAGACGTTCTGAATGCTGCAGTACCACCAGAGAATGTAGGGGGCAGTGCAGCCAGAATGCCAGCTATACTTGAATAAAAAGTATATGATGCTCATAATAAGAAAACTGCTGCTAAAGTAAATTATTTCATAACATTTCAATATTAATATTTCATAAATTGGATGTAAATTCACTTGATCCAACCTTCGTTATTTAGTTTTTTATACATATATTTTATTTTGAGATTTCAAATTTTAAAGGAACATAACACATATTCACTAAACGACAACCGCAAAAAATAAAATAAAATAAAATAAAACAAAACAAGCACAAAAATTTAATTTAATTTTTTTAAATTCTTAATTTAACTGTTAACAAATTAATCATCGCAACTGTTTTCTCACGTTAATGACAACGCAACAGATCGTTGGTCCGAGATCAGGAGTCTCATAGCTATATTTACTGATTTGCCCGTGCTGTTTATAGCTTAGCTGTTGTTTGACTGGTGTATACTCGTTGCCATGGCGACACAGGAAGTCGCTAAGCACGATTTTCCGTAATGGTGGAATCGAGTTTTCCTAAGCAAATATAACAAACCCTTTGTGTAGCGCGTACGTTAAAGTAATTACGGGATAAATACGATGTTGGAGTCTTTCCTTAACTTCCGGGTGGTGCTTTTTTTTTTTCGGTGATAACGAGATAATTAACTTGTTATGTTGAGAAAATGCTTTGTTGTTTTCTCTTGATAATGAGTTAATTATGATGTTATCAAGAGAAAACAGCCAAAAAAAATATATCTTCAACAATGGCCGTTTCCGGCTTCCATAATTATCGCTCCTGTTGTTGAAACTTTTAAACTCTTCAGTGCCAACCTCCGGTTATATCGATATCAATGTGAGAGACACGTCATTTAAAACAGGTAAATCTACTTTAGTACGTGAACCGGGTATAAATGAGCCTTTAGGGTTGTCCCCTATTCTGAGGGACCAGTATACGTGGGAAAAATCATGAAACGACAAGCAAAGCCAGAGGAATGTGTCAGTTACTCTGTTGACGGATCCATGTTTGAGCTTCTACCTTGTTTTTGCATTTTTCTAACTGTGAATAATGCTATATTTTAATGAACGCATCCATTTATAGCCCAGCCAAAGGTTTTAAGTATGTGCATGTAGCGTCCCCTGGTGGACATATGTGGTGTTGTGGTGTCATTTTTGGAACGTTTTAGGCCAATTGGCTTAAATCTGTTCCAAATAGAGAGTCCTCCCAGTCCTGTGTCACGAAATCTGTGTAGAAGAACAAGAAGATGAAGTTTGTGGTATTTCTCTCAGATTTGATGCAGTAGTTATCAAAGGGTGTCTGAGCTAATTGACTGATTGTTTTTTTTCATGTGGTTATGGTAATATAATGATGTTATAATCTTATTATTTTTAACTATTTAATCACAGATTATTCACAAGTAGAATTTCACTGACACTGAAAATATGAAGAAAAAAAAAATTACAAAAAATGTTTATTTATTCATCGGGTGTCAGTGATATATATCATTTAACTTCTTACCTGTTGCTTTAAAACCAAAGTTATGCAAACAAACTTGATAGTCCTGAAGCTATTTCAGGTATTTAATTCGGGTGAGGCTTAATTTATAATGCAGGATTCCACTTCCTGTGAGCGATCGTCTTTCATCCACTGAGTTTGGCTGACGCCTAGTGGTGAAAAATGAAAGGTGCAGCAATATTATTACTCAAGAGATCCATGACGTCATCCTGGAAAAGAAAAGTGGAAATGATTCCAAACTATAATTCCGTAAATCTACGGAACATCCATGTTGCCTGGATGTGAAAACACTTTTAGAGTTGTTTTTCTTAATTTGAGTCAGGAATCTCCCCAAAACTCTACGTTTAATGTAACTTATTACTTTATGGAGCAAATATTTCAGTGAAATGTTAGATGTAAAACATGAAGTACGTGTTTAATATAAAGTCAGTATAGATTATTAGTAATCATCATTATTCATCAAGCATTTTTCAAAACTAGGCTAAAAAAATTGGTTTACCAATTTGAAAATACAAATATTATGTTACTATAGGTCAAAAAATGTACATATTGTAGAATTTATGTAACGGTGTACACATTTCTAAATAAAAGCTTTACTTTCTATAATAGTCTTCTGAAACCTGTCATCAGTACCAAATAATGGTTTCTCGTAAAACTTGATTGAACACATTAACTTGTCTGCACATGAACAGAATATGAACGGAGTCTGCTCTTCTCATTTAACACAGTTTTGGTTCCCTCCTCATGAGTAATCGTGAGTCATGATGAGAAAGAGACGGAACATTCAACGCCTCGGGAAAAAATTAATAGACTGTGAGATATTAACCCCTTTTTCAAAGCGCACACATATGTAAACAGAGAATCAGAATATTGTCATATTTCTTAGACAATAACTTTAATCATAAAGTCTATGATTTTCTTCATCCATCGTCATCAGTCTCGGGTCCTTTTATTGACCTACAGTGACACCTACTGGTCAAAATTGTTTACAGCCTGCTAATGAGGAACAGTTTCAGCAATTTACTGTTTGTATGGATTTCATCGTTTATCAATAATCTCCATAGAATATACTCCTGATTGATTATAATGTAAATAAAAATACATAAGGTGTATAATGTGTCACATTCTGCATGAATAGACTTGTAATAAGAAAATGACCTAATAAATTTTCCCCTGAACAAAGAGCAATCACTAAGAAAAGGAGTTATAAAAGCTTCCTTATTCAGCTAAAACATGTTTTTCCATGTAAAGACTTTTCAAATGCATACTGCATTCAGAGGAATTGTTTCATCGTGTGTTCCATGAGGGGCCCAAGGGTGCCACATATGTGACAGCAGGGTGTAAATAAAAGAAAGAGCATTTACCTCCTAAAACCTTGCATATCCCATATTGTATTCCTTATATTTAATTTGCAACGACTGTGATGAAGGTGTACCTGACGTTTTCTCTTACACATAACAGAGAAAGATCAGAGAGAGCGGGAGAAAAAGAAACAGAGACTTGAGGAAAAGCAGAAAATCAGAAAATCATCTCCAAATGTTTTTTTTCTTTCTGTCCAGATGTTGTTCAGAACCTCCAGAGAACAAGCTGGAAAACCTAAACTCTGTCTGTAAACGTGACGGACTGCATGCACAACATTACCGTAAATATCCTAAAAGAGCAGGTGGTGGCAAACGGCTTTTGAATATTCATGAAGGGGGCGTGGCTTGACTGAACTTTTCCCCCGGGGCTGCTGGACAGCCTGACTCCAGTGGTGGATGAAGTATTCAGAGCAAAATGTACTTATATCACAGTGAAAGTACACATGGTGCAGTAAAATATACCCAAACTAATGCAGATAACTTTATGTTATACTAATATATTACTGAATTAATATTACTGCTCTATTAATGTGAAGGTCTTATATTTGTACTTAAGCCCCGTTCATGCATAATTCTATTTAGTTACTGTCCACCACTGCATTACTCAAACAACTTTTTTTTTCATTTAGAAAAAGATTCAACAACAATTCCATGACTTAAGACAAAAATATATATCAATTAGCACAAACTGAACTGATTCCTCATATTAGCACTAAACTGCTTTGACAAAAAGAATTAGCAATACAATTCCCTTTTGTCACCGATCCAGAGGAATCTACTGACAGATATTAGAGCTAATCAAAACTGGAAAAGTGAGATTTTACTGCGTTAAAGCCGATCAAATCTGGGACATGATCCAAAATAAATAGAATTAACAAAAAAAACCATTTCATTGTTTCCGTCTGAAGTCTAGGAGCCGGGTTACGGTTTTCTTCTCCACCTTTTTTAACTAGAGATGCTTTGATTGTCCAGAAAAAGAGAAGAAATGTCCAATCCTGTTTCCACGCGTAACTATCGCGTGGAAACCAGATGTTCCCACAAAATTATGACTTCTTTGTCTGCGTTATTATCTTGTAACCCCAAGTTATTTCTTGTGCACTGAAGAGACCATTTTGTGGGGAGAAGATAATCGTCTCGAGGTTAACAGGCTTTTTATCTGATGCCCGCAAGTATGGCTTCTATGACACTGCCGTCTTCTTCACTGAAGCCAGACAATTCAGTGTCATCCGTGAGTGGACACATGTGGAGGACGCCTAATGCTAGCCATCAGTTATCACAGCTACGTAGCTCTGAGATCAGAGGACAATAACTTGTGTCCACAGGACAGTAACTTGTGTGCATAGGACAATAATCTGTGTACACAAGACAATAATCTGTGTACACAAGACAATAATCTGTGTACACAAGACAATTATGTCCACAAGACAATAATCTGTGTCCACAAGACAATAATCTGTGTACACAAGACAATTATGTCCACAAGACAATAATCTGTGTACACAAGACAATTATGTCCACAAGACAATAATCTGTGTACACAAGACAATTATGTCCACAAGACAATAATTTGTGTCCACAAGACAATATAGCCATAAGATAATTTCAGTGGCGGCTAAAATATTCTGATCCTTTACTTGAGCAGAAGTACTGATACCACACTCTGAAAATACTCCACTACACGTGAAAAAACCTACACTGCAAACCTTATTACGTGAAAGTATTAAAGTATTATCAGCAAAATGTAAAACATCAGCCTGGTTTCATCTTTTCAAGATAATCCAAGATGCATTATAAATAGTTTGTGGTGGTTAAGACGTAAGTTAATCTACTCAAGAACATAAATATTCTATAAAATATTTTATAAGTCTATCCTTTATTTTTCCTCACTGAGTGAAAATCTCTTTTCAAAGCGTGACCTGACCCAGACAACAGCGTAGCATTAGCTACAACAATTAAATAGACATAGCACAATATATACATTCATATATATGAAGAACTAATATGAGAGAATACAAAGAATAAACTAACTAAAACAAGTCCGGAATGATTTCTGTTTCACTAAGTGTTTAGTGATATTTTACAGATAATCCAGGATCAAAAATCGACATATTTGGAGAATATTGGTTTTTACTGGACCGGCTCTGAAATCTTGTAACGTGAGAAGTAACTAAAGCTGTCAGACAATCGTAGGGGAGTAGACGGTACTGAGAAGTAGTGGAATAGAACTATAAAGTAGCATAAAATGGAAACACTCAAATTAAGCCCCTTAAACGTGTACTTAAATACAGTACTTGAGTAAATGTATGCCTTCTGTATTCAACAACGCACCACTGGATAAAAACACGACACACAAAAGAAAAAAACATATAGATGTATTTATATACATACATATATATAATAACTATAATTATTTTGTTCCCATAAGATATAACTTGCGCACTAAGGAGAAAAAAATAATCCCTCTGAGGGACTTCTGTAACATAAGCTGCATTACATGGACAAGAATACCGAAGAAGGAATGTCGGTGCGCGTCTATTCCGAGTATTACCGCCCGCCGTACGGGAGCTTCTGTACGTGGCAACAAACCCCCCGCCTCTGTCCCACTCGTAACCTCGGGGTGCCGAGTGGAACACCGACTACACGTACGAGGGTGACGATACTCTGTGGAGCCCGAGAGATTGGAGGTAAGGTGACGCTGCATATTGTCTCTAATTTCCCGCAGACATGTCCCTTTCACTTGTGGGTGGTGCACCGTGAGCCCGCGTGCCGAACTTACCCAGCATGCCCGGCTGCTCCGTCGGTTGACGGGTCCGGTTGGTGCTTCCCGGAGATGCAGACAGACACCAAAATAGAAAAGTGTTGTTTTGTTGTTGTGTCGTGGGACGGTACCGGAGCTGAACGTGGGGTGGAGGGTCGTGTTTTCGGTGTTTTACGGTTTCACGGCACATGGGAGAAAGTTGAGAAACTTTGCTGCGGAGCATCTCAGTCACGTCATCACCGATGATGGATTTACCTCCGAACCGAACCTGACAGGGTGATGTATTTTTTTTTTTTTAGAATCTTGACGCAGTAACCCGCAGAACCGGGACGTTCACGCGACCCTCCGAGCTGATGGTCAGTTCTAGAAACAACTGCGGCGACGTCACCGGGAATCAACCGGCCCAGTCAGGCGTAGTCCCTAAAGGTCCAAACGGAACAAAATAAAGAAAGTTCTGCTTCTCTGTTAAAGCAGTTAAAAATTGTGCGAGCATCGTTTTATATGCTGGAACGTTATATTTGCGTTCCCTTCAAGGGAAATCTGAAATCACAGAAATCTCAAACTTGCACGGAACAAACGAACCTATTTGCAGGACTGGGTTCTAATGCTGGGCGAACCCGCTCCCCGGGGCCTCATTTACTCATTATCTTCATGAGTAACCAGTTGTTTCAGATGTAATGGGAGCTGCAGGAATATATATATATATATATATATAACTATAAATAAGCGGGATGTATTTTACTGTGAGGGAGAAACTCCTCATGCATAATCAAATATCCTAATATATCAGTCCTGAATTTCCCCTCTGAGGATCAATAAGATCCTGTCTGTCAACCCTCTCATCCATTCATCTAGTCAGATCGCTGTAGTAGTTCTGAGCCATTACATTATGACCACTGAGAGGTGAAGCCAGACCATCACTCTTGTTACATTGGTGAGACATATCTCTAAAAAAAAGTGCAGTTGTGCGATTGCCAGATACACACATGGTTTGTAGCCAGCAGATAAATGAATGTTGTAGAGTCTGGAGTTTCAGACACGGCACAGTTTTCAGAATGACTTATCCAACAGTCTGACTGCGGTCTGGCTCAAAGGACCTGCGGTAGCTGTTTAACTCTGTTTGTGTAGCAGTCTTCTGCTGAAGGAGCTGCTCGGAGCTCCACGGTCTCATGTTTGGGGTTAAGAGGTGTCAGCTCGGTGAACACCCTCCTCTCACCCACCTCCTCCACAGAGTCCAGACGACAAACCAGGACAGACTTGGACCTCCTGACCGGCCTGTTGGGTCTCTTCCCATCCCGCTCTGTAATTCCTCCACCCACGGCGTAGAAGGTCAATGCTACCATAGTGTCGTAGAACGTGTTTATGTCTTGCACTCTCCAAAGTACACAAACCCATGATGCTGAAGTGAAGTCATAACTAACGGGTCGTGGAGGTGGTGCTGTGCTGCCAAAATGATACCAAACATCTTCACGGTGATCGTTAATCAGTGGGGTATTTAAAGTCTTAGGGTCAACACTAACCCCAGCCTGACCTCGCACTCCAGAGGGGGTCGGACTTTAGCAAACTTGACAAGTACTAAAATGGGATGACCAGACGACTTGGGTCAGAACATCTCCAGAACTGCAGGTCTTCCTGCATGTTCTTTGCCTGGGGTGGCTAGCAGGGACCTAAGTGGTCCACGGTTGGACAACTAGTGGACCAGAGACTGGACCGTGGGCTCACTGATGCAAAGTCAAGCCTGTGTCATCCGATCCCACACAAGAGCTAGGGAAATGGGGACCAGGACAATATAAGGCAGGTGGTTTTAATGTTCTGGTTAATCTGTGAATTACCTAAAACCTTTTAGACCTTTTTGCTCTTGGGCAAAAAGGTCAGTTCATAGATAGAAAGCTGTAAAAAAGCTTTTTGCGTTTGTCCAGCCTTTGTAGGAAAGCATAAAACATTCTCGTTTGAATGAGGCCCGGCGGTGATTTATGTAGGCAACGGAAATAATTGGATGTGGCAGACATTGGATCGTGGATGAATGGAGGGACGTCGTGCGTTTGTCAGCAGTGGTTTGGCTTTAAGGCAGGAGACGTGAAAGCTCACGAAGAGGACGTCTCGCTAAATGAGGGCGGAGAATTGAATCACGCGACTCCCTGAAGGACGACCCGACCTTACATCAGGGGTCCGACAGCGGTTCTGTTAGGTTGAGTTATTTATACTAACTTCCTTGTTTTGTTTTTTGTTTTTTTTTGTTTTATGAAGCATTTTTTATTGCCTTCATGGTTTACATCCCAGAAAAAAGGCTTTTTTAGAATTTAATAGCGTTCCCTTGCACTGAACAAAAAGATGTGTTTGCTTGTGGAAACTAAAAACCCGCATCTTTGATCCGTTCCGTCTCCTTCATGTTAATAATATATAATCACTACGAATGAACTCTTAAAAGAACATCCTGATTCCATCACAGCTTTCTGCTGAGAGCTTACCGGCGCTACCAGAAAGAAATATATATATATATATATTTAGTTGCACAAAACTATATTCAGGTGTTTTTATTTTCCTCTCATTACGTTTGATGACATTAATTATTATTATTCGACGGCTGCTTTGGAGCAAAGAGAAGAACATTAAGTGCGTTATAATTGATCTAGTTATTAGGCTCTGCTGTATCAGGAATATTCACTTCCTTCCCAAAGTGGGGAAAGTTTCACATGCCAACGAAAATAGTGTTTGTATTGGTTTGTCCGGCTTCATGCACTTCCTCAAAACTGTAAAACCCTTTGTCCTCTTGTCACGTGGAGGGAAGTGAAAGTCAGTGAAGTGAATCCAGAATTCAAGATTTATTAGCACTCTTCTCAAAATTAGAAGTCTTTATTGTCTATACCGCTGATGTTTAACTCAGTTTATTCATAAACATCCAACCTTTAACTCAAGTAACACGTACCATCATCGGTGATGACGTAACAGTAAAACATGTGCCACAATTATTGGTGTCCCCTGGAAATCCTGTGATCAAAATGTAACTGACGCATATTTCCAATCTCATTATTTTTTTATGTTCAGCTGTTTGAGTTTAACTCTGAAGTGGTGACCAATGACTTCCTGTTTTACTGAGGTATAAATATGAGGTGACACAGGCCTAATTCTTTCTTTGAAAAGTTGCAGAGTTGCATAAATCATTCAGTGGATAAAAAAAAAATCTCTCAACAGTTCGAAATGTCATTTTCAATGTTAAAAATCAATCTGGAAGAGGATTTGTCTGCAAACTGACCACATGACCCGCGATGAAGATTGTCTGACTGGTAGCATATTCTCCAAGGATTACAGCTAGAGAGGTCAAAGTTCAGTTGAATGTTTGAGTCAGAAATCCCTCTACTGTCATCAACACGCTGGAGCTCCTGCAGGTTGACAAACACCACTGGGACGCTAAAAAGAACGTAGTAATTGGTCAGAAGAGACGAAAATAGAGCTTTTTTGGCTCAAAACCTCAACGATGGTTGTGGTGTAACACCAAGCGTTATAGGCATTATCTTGCTTTATGTAATCTTGCATTCGCCCCGAGGTTACAATGATAAAAAAACAAAACAATTCTGGCTCCAGATGATTATCCACATCAAAATGCTGGTTTAAGAAAAACAAACATCCTTGGCCGTGGTTACTCTTCTCATTCTGCGGCTGGATCTGTGCAATGTGAAAAGTTGTTTTCTTTAGTGGGGAGAGTTATTTGGGCTTGGATCTGACAGGCAGGAACTGTCTGAGCACGCTCGCAAACTGTGGACACCGTATGAACATGCACATGCTGAATGTAGCACGCTATGAAAGACACACACTGCACGCATGTGTGTGTCAGCATCAACACCTCAGTATTTTGTCAGTGTATGTGCGCTTCGGAGATACACGTCAGTACTGCATACTGATGACCATCTGCCAGAAAATACCTGCCGAGCATCAGCTACCGCTGTCCTGCGGCGTTCACAGGGGAGATAACGTCGCCTGGCGTGGGTTCAGTAGAAGTTTATTACCCAGAGGCCGTTTTGCCGTTGACCTTAACCCTAACCTGACCTTTTCGTCACTTTAAAACTACTCGCGTACTGAACCTCAGAAGATGTAGGGGTTGGGTTAGTTTTTAGGTTCCAGAGGGTTATGGACTTGGCTTGTGACTGGATGTGGTGAGGGAGAGGAAATGCAGCTGGTTGAGGAAGATACAGAGAAAAGGGGAATAAGGAAACAGATGATCCGCTGTGGCGACCCCGAAACGGAACAGCAAAAATAAGAAGAAGTTGTCCGACCTGTGACCCCTGATCTTTATTAACACAGTTTTACATAAAACGTCAGAGAGGAATGTGAACTTCGACAAAAGCTCTGCAAGAAAATATCTCAGGCAGGATGTTCCCCTACTCCCTTCCTTTGAGTCATCCAACTCACTCGGAAAGTCCGACTTCATCTTCTCTGTTCCATCCCTGTCTTCTTCGTCATCATTTTATCCACTTGTTTAGATATCTCACTTTTACATGTTTATTATATTACATTACTAAAAGGTTCGACCTATCCTACTGCAATGAGTCTTGGCAACCTTTTCTCACTCACGTCAGCTCCAGAACTTCTTGGCGCTACTTTTATTCCACTATCTGTTGAAGTCACTCAACTTGTCCAGAAAAAAAATAAAATGATACTCATCCGTTTTCTGGTAAAGTTCATAGAAATGATCTCCATTGTATTATTTTGACTAGTATTTTAATCTTCTTTCCCTAGAGAAATAATATAAGAAGTTTATCTTAATGGCACTCGGCGTAACATCGGACAGCTGTTTCTCGGACCAGCTGTTTGAACGCGTTCCAGTTGTAAAGTTCACGGCAGCCAAAAGTGTTGAAGACGCTGTCCAGAGTAAACACTGTCGTCTGAGAAACCGCCGCGCCACACACAGACACAACTCCACGTAAAACAGCAAAAGTCTGGAATAACTTTTAATCGGCTAGCATTGTTGACGGCACAACAATAGCCCTCGTTTAAACCGATGACGCAGTGAATACGAAATGTCCCAGCGTTAATGGAAACCCAAATTAATTTGAAGCATACAGGATTAGCCTCTCGCTGCCCGGAGCTGAGTAGCAAATAACATTCTAATTCATATGCGGTAAATAGCTCCTGTATTTAGCTGACGGAATAGACTTAAAGCTAGCCGCTCGAAAAAAAAAGTGATGAAAAGGCCAAATTTGTAATGGTAAGAACTTGGCTTGTGATTTATTGGCTCTCCTCTGAAATGCTGTTAATCAGCAACAGGCAATGTGAAACGGAGGACATGACACACATGGGATTAAATGTTCTTTGCTACAAAAAAAACAACAACTTCCATTCATTTGTTTCTGCTGGTACGAAATAAAATCTCTATCGGGGAACGGAGAGACCGAAGTCGTGACCCACATAATCTTATATCTGAATATTGTTATCTGAAAGTTTTAAAATATGCAAGTCCTGTCCTCTCTTAACCTTTCCGTCTCATATCCTGTTCTGTCCTCGGTTCCATTCCCGACATTTGCCACAAATGCCGGGCAAGTGTCAACATTGAGGAATGGGGGGGTTCGGGGGGGGGGCTGCAAATTCAACAGGCCTCTTTCCAGGAATGTGACATGGGGGTTACGGCGGGCAACAACAGGCAGGACTATGTTTGGGTCACGTAATGTCAGTGGCTTTATATTAAAAAGGAGATTCTTTGGTCCTCCTGTATGACGTTGACGTCGGGGTAATAGTTATGAGGGCGGGCAGCGATCCAATGGCGTTCGCTGAAAGACGGGGGTGGAAACCATGTCTCTGAGACACCAGAGATCATAATGAAGCCTGAAGGAGACGGTCAACAAGAGTTAGACGTTCTACTTCAAGAGTCATTGACCTTAGTTTAGTTCACAACCCTTAGATAATAAAATCTGTGATGTTTAGACAGAAATAAAGGGAATTATCCGGCTACACATGGGTCAGCTCTCATAAACCTGGATCATCTGTCTATTTCTGCGCTAAGAATGGAGTTGATCCTCGTCTTCCTCCGACTTTCTAAGGCTTTGATTTAATTGCGGTGCAAACAGACGTCTGTGTTCCCGGGCGCTCTCCACGGCCAGAAGTAAACAGTCATCACTGAGGAGTGATGTGGTGAGGCAGAATTAGATGTAATCCAGGAGGGGAAAGTGGGGCAGGCTCACTTTTCACGTACGCAAAACCAACAAAGCCGGATTCGCTGCAGGGAGCGGCGGGTCTCTGCCAGCTGATACGCCATTGTTCAGTTCTTGGTGTTGACTCTTTAGGAGCTGGTTCTGCCCTCAGTGACACCACAGTTTATTTCATAGGACAAATCAATCAAAGCTTCATAATGGCGATCTTCTTTCAGCTGATTGTGTCGCCGCCCCGCTCAACGCTTTACTGCTTTCATTCAGCAACAGCCGGCAGGTGTTTTCAAAGACAGCAGGCCGTCACGTACAAGCAGATGCTTCGGGTTTTTTCTTCTTCTTAGTGCCGTAACTGTAACGTTAAAATCACAGAAATACTCATTTACTGTACTTAACACACATACAAAATATTATATCAATGAATAATATTATATATTCCACTTCTTCCTTATCCCCCCTCCCCCTCTCTGTCTCACTCTCTCTCTCTCTCTCTCTCTGTCTCGCTGTCTCTTTGTCTATCTCTGTTTCTCTCTGTCCGTCTCACTGTTTCTCTCTCTCTGTCCCACTCTCTCTCTCTCTTTCTCTCGTTCTGTTTCACTGTATCTCTCTATCTGTCTCTCTCTTTCTGTCTCACTCTGTCTCGTTCTGTTTCTCTCTCTCTGTCTCACTGTCTCTCTCTCTGTCTATCTCTGTTTCTTTCTGTCTGTCTCACTGTGTCTCTCTATCTGTCTCTCTATGTCCCTGTCTCTCTCTCTCTATGTCTCTGTCTCTCTCGCTCACTCTCTCTTTCGGCCGTCCACCCTGAGGCAGGATCTGCCCATTAAAGGGCAGTTTTTTCGAGTGTTTGTTCTTGTCGGACTTTCTTCGTTCTGTGTAAAATAATAACAGAGCGGCTCTTCCTTTTTGAAAAGCCTTGAAGTAACATTTGTTGTGAACTGTCTCTGTTTATAAATAAGATTGAAACTGAATCAAAGGTAGATGCTTTGGTGACGGCTCGCCTCTCTGCAGGGATTACTCGTTTATTTATAGAAAACACACTTGATGTTGTTGTTGATGTTGTTGTTGATGTTGTTGCACCATCTCGTCAGTCGGTGCAGGAAGAATAGAAACTGTTGTTGATCGATGATGAAGAACAGTGGCGTGTTTTTCAGCCGGTAACCGACATCAGCGTTCTGACACGTCTGACATTAACGAGTTATATTTGAAAAGAAAGAACCTCGGAACCTGTTTTTACCTGCCTGGCTGAGGACACCAGGTTAAAATGTAGTGAGGGTGTAAATTTAACTTCACCGTTATTATTATTTAATGATTTGTCACAAACTAAATAACCCTTTTGATCTGATTTAATTTATTGACCTGCCGGGTTTATAATGAGGATAATTTATGATGGAAATGCTGTTTATCTCTTTTTATAGCTGATATCAAAGATAACAGAGATAAACGGCTGTTTTCCATCATCATGTCGTTAAAAAGTGTTTTTATAGTCTGGCTCAATTCCTACAATAATGTTATGAATTATAACAGACTGGCTAATTGTAGGAGGATTATTTTTCTTTTGTCTTCTTTTTTTTCCCTTTTTTGAAATTCTTTTTTTCCAATTTCATTTTCAATATTATTATTATTGTTATTTATAATTAAAAAAAAAGAAAAGGAGGATCTTTTTCTTTATGTAAATGGTTTTGGGTTACATTTAGATTTTGTTTGTCCCTGCAGGTTACTGATCGAGGCAAAATGAAGAAGAGTCTGTCTTACCTTCTCTGGACTCTGCTGTGGGTCTGCTGCTGCCGGACAACACGGGCGGAGATCTTCACCTCCATCAGTAAGTTCTAAAAGTCAAGCAAGCCTATTAAATACCCTTTTAGATAAAAAATAACAACAAGGTTTAATTTGCTCAGTAGTGAGAGTTTCTGGAGCGACTTTGTCATTTTACTAACTTCCTTTGTTCAGTTATTGTTAAGGATTTAGCAGAACTTTGCAGAGCTTTGGACCTACTTGCAGACTTAAGTACAAGCCATGGGGCCGGTTCATACAAGCAAACTCTTCCCGTGAGCTAGAATGATTCTGGATCAATCTAGCAGATGCATTTTTCCGTCAGTAGGGGGAGCTTTATCTCTACGGTCACCTTAACTTCTCAACTGTCCGATATGAATCCACTCCAGCAGATCTTTGTTGTGTTTTCCATGTTTTACTCACTTGGCGGAGATCTTTTATGAAAATTACTATATTTCGGGAATAACTTTAGTCCAATTTGACGTCATATGAAGAGCCTCCCTCAGGGGATTCTAACTTGTATTTATTATTATTATTTTACTGTAATTGTTTATATTTCACTCACTGAGGCAGTATTTAAAGAAAAGAAAGACAAAGAAGAAGATTGTCCATTGTTTCCATAAATCAAATCTGTTTTCGGTTATTTTTCCGTCTCAGCATGACAGAAGTAAAATTCCCTTCTCCTCACTTCAAATTCATAAAAAGTAAAACAGCCCATCTGATCTCGCTGTTTGCTTTTTGTGCAAATAGCTTCTGAAACAGTTTTTGATTCCTGCTTTTCACAACTCTCAGCAGGCACCTCATGAGATAAACAGTCATTTTCACACTTTTTTATTATTCCTCTTCCGTTTTGAAACCCCTGTGAATTATTCATAGCAGAACGTTTCCATGGATTTGTCTTTAATGCGGAATAAAGTCCAATCGTCGCCTCTGAGACTCGCGGAGGAACAACCCACTGGTTTCTCCTGAATAATTCTCTTCAATCTGAGGCTCAGCAACCAGAAATAGATTTTATATGCCTTTAAAGTGTGTGTGTGTGTGTGTGTGTGTGTGGGGGGGGGGGGAGGAGGGTCAAATCCAGGACGAGATTTTTCCAGACGCTCATTAATCATGGATGGGTATGTTTGTGTTTCATTTGTAAGGAGGAATAAAGGAAATCCGTTGCTTTTATTCACATGAAAGGGAAATAAAAGGTGAGAGAAAAGTGATGATGCAGATTTTTTATCTTCAGTGACGCGTCTCTCGTCTGTTTCTCTCTCTGCAGGTCAGATGACAGACCTGATCCACACGGAGAAAGAGCTGGTCCAGTCTCTGAGGGAATACATCAAAGCTGAGGAGTCCAAACTCGCCGCTGTCAAAAGGTGTGTGTGCACATATGTGTATATATACGTATGTGTATATATACGTATGTGTATATATGTGCACGTATGTGAATATATGTGCATGTACTTATACATGTATGTGCATGTACGTATATATGTACGTATGTATGTATGTACGTATATATGTATGTATATATGTACGTATGTATATATGTACGTATATATGTATGTATATATGTATGTATATATGTACGTATGTATATATGTACGTATATATGTATGTATATATGTACGTATATATGTATGTATATATGTACGTATATATGTATGTACATATGTACGTATGTATATATGTACGTATATATGTATGTACGTATATATGTATGTACGTATATATGTATGTACGTATATATGTACGTATATATGTACGTATATATGTATGTACATATGTACGTATGTATATATGTATGTACATATGTATGTATATATGTACGTATGTATATGATAATAGGGTTCAATACTAAGTGCAAAGAGTCAAATTAACTACAGAGATTGAACCTGTGTGAATGTTTATTATTGGATGGGTGAGAGAAATTAAACCTTTCATCTTCTTTTTTCGGTTCTATCAGCTGGGCCAGCAAACTGGACGCTCTGACCAGAGTGTCCACTTCTGACCCAGAGGGATACCTGGGTCACCCGGTAAACGCCTACAAGCTGATGAAGAGACTCAACACGGAGTGGTCCGAACTGGAGAGCCTGGTTCTGCAGAACCCGTCTGATGGTAAGGAAAGGAAAGACGAGGTGATAACGCTTAGCTTCACATGTACAGGTGTACTTTTTATTTTTAATTCTATTTATATAAATATACTGTATGTATACTGTGTACTGTGTCTGTATATATCGTGTGTAAATATATATATATATATATGTGTGTGTATATATATTTATATATATATATACATATATATATATATACATATATATGTATATAATATATTAAAGTATATTGTTTACTGTATGTATATATATATATATATATATATATATATTATGTGTGTGTGTATATATATCTATCATATATTATAGTATATTGTTTACTGTATATATATACTTAGATGGTATTGTATACTATATATATACTTTATACGGTATTGTATACTTTAAATATACTTTGTATAAGGTTTGGTGGAACTAGTATGTTTATTTTGTGAGATATTGAAATGAAAGTGTATAAAATCACATCTGGTGTCACATGGAAATGGTGTCAATTAAAAAGACTCTTTGATTGACACTTGTAACTATTTCAGTGTAATTCAAATCGATTCAGATGTAAATCCGTCCGTGAATCTGTGATCACAGCCAATTCATCAACATTCGTTTAACGGGTTTTCGGCTCTCGTTCGGGACCATCAGACCCTTTGAAGTCCTACTGGAGTATTTCTACATGAGGCCGTAAACTCAGGCTCAACAAACCTCATCAAAGTCTAAAACCCTCGACTCCAGCGGGGCCGATGGGAAGCGTGTCATTAGCCGCCATCTTTGAATGTGGGCTCCGTGTTATTCACGTCAAACATGAAACTTCACTCGTTTGCTACCAGAACCTGTTGAACCCGTGGACCTTCTCCATCTGGGATGAGTTCCACACCGAACTAAGTGAAGGTTCCTGCTGTCGCTGCAGCATCAAACCCTTACCAGCTGTGATGGTGCAGTTTCTGCTTTCATCAAAAGTGGTTACAAACAGCGTGTAGCTGCAACACCGCCCCCTGCTGATGGTTGAACCACATTACTGCACGCTTTCGGACAAAAACCCAAACACTTTTAGCACAAACTCGTAGATGTTCCTTCCTATAATTAAAACTCTTTAAGTTGACTTTCGGGGCATTTTGGAAGTGAAGTCAAGCCGACGTCTCTCTCCTCTCGTCATCGTCTCTCCTCAGACTCCTAATTGGAATAAAAGCAAACATGTCTGCTGATAGAATAGCTCACATTACATCTGCCCCAGTGGAACTCTGGGTAATCGCGTTAGGGACGTTCACAGACGGTGTAATGGATCTGAAAGGTCGCTCGTTCCGAGGAGACGTTACGTATAAACAGAAAGGCTTCAGCTTCGGCTGCAGGGAGAGACCCTCTGCTCAGAAATCCCCCCCCCCCCCCAAACCCTCAGAAGCTGTCAGAGCGGCAGCTGCTCCACATCTCCACAGGTTTTGGCCGTGTGTGTGTGTGTGTGTGTGTGTGAGCGCGAGTGTTTCTTCTGGAAATCATGCCTATGTATATACAAAGCTGAATGTTTGTGTTAGACTGACAAAATGAGAATTAATCGTGTCTTAGAAGTGAATCCGTGGACGTGGCAGTGGTTCCAGAGAGAGACCGGACCCGAACAGAACAACTGAAGGGTGTAAATGTGTGTGTTTGTGTGTGTGTGCGTGTATGTGAGTGTGTATAATATATTGACTTATATATACATGTATTACATTATTTGTCATACTCAAAAAAACATGCATAGAAAAGTATCGTTCAAAGTTAAGAGAATAAACAAAGCGTAAAAAAGATCTTTTAAATGAATATAATGTTATACGTTATATTCACAATGTCAGATCTGTGAGTTTGAATAAAGTGAATAAAAGCGGTTTATTTGTTATTTATTAAACAGGTTTCTTTGATGAACATTAAATCTGGTGTCTTTCATCCTCGTTCATTCCTTCATTCATTCACTGAGAGATCGTTTGTTTCTGGTTTCCCGTCCAGGCTTCATCTCCAACATGTCCACTCACCGGCAGTACTTCCCCGACGAGGAGGATGAGACGGGCGCCGCCAAGGCGCTGATGCGTCTTCAGGATACGTACCAGCTGGACTCGGAGGCTTTCTCCAGAGGGAAGCTGCCAGGTAACGGCAGCTTCCTTTTGTCAGGAGCATTTTTGACTTTTGGTCCTGATAAAGTAAATGATTGTGAAATGATATTATTATATGACTCAGTTATAATAATATTTTTTTATTTAGTGCTTGAGATGAAGTCAATCTTAGATTAAGATGAGTTTTAAATGAACATTTATTTTAAGGAGTTACTCATTTGTAGGAACGTGTGATATTGGCAAAAAAAAAAAGTAGAGATATCTATATAATCTGGGATTTTGTTTTTTTCCTAATTACGATAATTAGACAATCTCTTACTTTGTACGAGTTCATTCCTGCTAATAGGATATTGAATTTGTTATCTTGTATTAAAAAAAAAGAGTGAATACTTGCGTTCCGTCAAATATTATTCAAAGAAAGAAAAACTAGTTAATGGAATTTTTAAACAAATAACAAACTTCCAGTTCCCTCCATTATTATAGAATTTAACTAAAAGAGATGCACTTCAAACTTTGTTAAATAACGTACGTATTCAAGAAACACCTGGGAAAAGAAAATAGAGCATGAGTTGAATAACTGACACCCTCCAGTTCTGTCAGACAGTATTTTGTACATGGGTGTGAAAAACAATGAAAGGATTGTTCACGCAGTGGGAATAATAAAGTTGTGGAGATGTTTGAAATCCTTTCTCTCCGCTGTCTGAACTGGCGCCGTGGGTTTTTATAATCGGCACAATACAGCCATCGTTTGTTAAATTTACTGAACTCCGCCCCCAGGGGTTTACTCCAACGCCCTGCTGACGGTGGACGACTGCTTCGACATGGGAAAGACGGCCTACAACGATGCGGACTACTACCACGCCGTGTTGTGGATGCAGCAGTCCCTGAAGCAGCTGGACGCCGGGGAGGAAGCAGCGACGTCGAAGGCCGACATTTTGGATTACCTCAGCTACTCCGTCTACCAAATGGGAGACCTGCCACGCGCTGTTGAGTTGACGCGCCGCCTTGTGGCTATCGGTAAGTGAAATATGAAACAGAAAAATATGACCATTGACAAAAAGTTAACTCACCCTGGGGTGAATTTGGACTTAATCGGGCCAACGGTTAGAAAGTTATAACCGAAAAAAAACCCTGTTTCATCAAAAAAAGCTCCACCTAGTGAGTAAAATAGGATCCATACAAGTTTCTTCAAGTTGAGTCATATGTACCAAATTTGGACCGAATCTGACCAACGGTTGAGAAATAATGGCTCAAAAACTTCTTGGAGATAAAACTCCCTCTAGTGGCGGAAATATGACACTGACCTTTCCCAAAATCACTCCACTTCCTCTTGGCACTGAGGCCTTTACGAGGATATAATTAGTGTTCACACTAACTCACATTGCTCTCACTAACCCGGCATTTGGCTGTCGTGCAGCTATGAATTATGGGTAACTAAGTTCAGGGTCTCCTAAAATAAGACTTTTATCATCTATTTTTGAGCAGTAATGTTTCCTCCCCTCACACAGTGTTCTGTGGTGGGATAGGCTTTCCTTAGAAGAAGGGTGTCGCCCATTGAAAGTGCGGGGGTCAGCGGTTTGTGACTGTAATTTTGGCCTCTGCAGGGAGGGCTTTGTTCACAGCTGCAGGCCATCGCAGGGCTTTAGAGCGCTCGCCGCACGCCAAGAGAAACGAAGGGAGTGAGAGGAAATGAAGCAGCCAAATCCATCAAATTCACAATGTAATGCAATAAAATGTAACTGCATCAGACATCGAGAGATAAATTCTGTTTGGATAGTGGATGAATGTGTTTTAAACAATGCATCACTGATCTCGTATAAAATATAACAAAAATGGACATAATCACCCGATTTTATTCTTCCATCTAAAGTTCTGGACGGCAGATTAGTGCAGCTCAGGTCTCATTAAGGGTCGTCTTCATCTCTGCAGCCTGACTCTCAGGATGAGGTGAAACCACCTCCAGTGAACTGCACACATTCTTCCTTAAATAAGTCAACACAGCAATGTGTTATTTGACATTCCTGTAATTTTGGTATATGTGGCGGCTTTGCTCTGACAGTGGGCCCAGTGTGCCGCCGCCATTCGTCTGCTGGCTGAAGTTTCGGTCAATGTCCATATATTCTTGTAATGGGCTCTTATGTTTGGGCCATTAACATAAAAGCAGCCTTTTAACGATGAAGTTGGCCGACATCCACCCGCTTCACAAACAGACGGGTTTAATAAACTGATCGGATGTTTTTCCTTCATTTGCATAATTATATTTCCCGTGTGCCTCCATATTTTATTTTATTTTGCACTCACACATCCTATGTTTGTCCTTACACCACCTTCTGAGGTAAAGTCCTACGCACAGTTTTTATAAATGAGGCCCCCAGGAGAGGAAAGACCTGGCTTCTCCTGCTCTGGAGGCGGGGCCTACTGGATCCTTTTAATGTATTTCAATGTCCTCCTTTTATTTTCTTCTCTTTCTCATCGGCCAAAACACATTAAGTGATGCTCCGATGAACTGTTGGTTAATATAACTCCCACTCACCGAACCTTTCTCGCACCGACAGACTCCAACCACCAGAGGGCAGGAGGAAATCTCCGTTATTTTGAGAGGTTACTGTTCAAGCAGCTGAATGAGATGAACCAGGAGTACCAGCCCGCCTCCGAGGAGCCCATCCAGCTGGGGACCTACAGCCGACCCAAAGACCACCTCCCAGAGAGAGAGATCTACGAGGCTCTCTGCAGAGGAGAGGGACTCAAGATGGTAAGAAAGGCAGCGTCTCTTCTCTGGGGCGGGTTTTTTTTTGTTTTATTAAATTTCCATTTTTTTTGTTAAATTTAGTAATTTCATGTGTTCCTTCATCTTCATCGTTTACGTTTCATATCTCCCCAGAACGAAGCAAAGCGCAGCCGTTTGTTCTGCCGCTACCAGGATGGTGCGAGGAACCCGCGTCTGCTGCTGAAGCCCCTTAGAGAGGAAGACGAGTGGGACAATCCTCACATCGTACGCTTCCTGAACGCCCTGTCGAATGAGGAGATCAACAAGATCAAGGAGCTGGCCCGACCCAGGGTGAGACGAGGAACCATTTATACGTGTATATATATATATATATATAAATAAATATATAGTAATGATGTGTATGATGATAAACATTTATTTTGTTTTGATTCATGAGTTGCTGGATTTTTTTTTTTTTTCAGCTCGCCAGAGCTACAGTCCGCGACCCAAAAACCGGCGTTCTGACCACAGCCAACTACAGAGTGTCAAAGAGGTGAGGCAGTGAGGAGACGTTTTCCTCTGCTACCCTACATTCTCTTTAACGATCTGCTTTAAAAACAGCAATAAGAGTTTCAAATGTCAACCGTTATTCCCCAGATTTCTTTTTTCATTCTTTTTTTGTGGCTCATTCCCATGTCACGTGATCCATTTATCAGTGTAAAACACCTGGAACTCGTGTTCTTCAGGACGGGGTTACCATTTGTTCTCAATTTGTGCATCTAGAAACTTAAGTGGAAAAAGATGGAAAAGTTTTTGAAAAATCCTAAAAGGCGTTTAACCCAAAAAATCTGGACAAACACCTTCTATATCGTAATTAATTATTATTTATATATAAATTTCATATTTCTAATATGTTTTTTCTGGAGTTTGACAGCCATGATATAAACATCCTCTCTCTCTAACTAATAATGGCGCCTGACTGGAACGTTGGCGCCCTCTGCTGTCGAGTCTTTGAACCGCATGAATGTAGTGGATGTCCATTTTTTCTCTTTGATGTCTCCACGCCGGCGCTCGCTGTGGGTGGAGGTGTGATGTTTATCTCAAGGACGCTTTGAGCTTTGGTTTTAATCTCCCCCAACTCTAAAGCGATTGAATAAATCTTCCTCTTCTTCCTATTTTCAGTGCCTGGCTGGAAGGAGAGGACGACCCCGTCATCGCCAGAGTCAATCAGAGAATAGAAGACGTGACGGGCCTCACCGTCGACACCGCAGAGTTATTACAGGTAATAACTGTGTAATAATGTTTAATATCAGGAGGTCACATTCTTTTTTTCTGTTTTTATTAAATAGTGTTTAACATGCGCAATAATGATGATAAAAGAATAAAAGAAACGATTAAATGATATCTTGATTCTATTCATGCAATCTACAATTTATTTATTTGTTGGGGAGAGACAACGTACAACTCCAAACATCAATGTTAGCATTTGATGCATTGTAGCAGAGTTAGCATAATTAACTAATTATGTCATTTTTATCTGCATTTGTACTTTATTTGTTAATATTTAATCACCACCTCTTTCCGTTTTAACCATCTTCTGTCGACGGCGACCAGGTTGCTAACTACGGAGTGGGAGGACAGTATGAGCCCCACTACGACTTCTCCAGGGTGAGTTCACGCCGCTGGTCGGGTGTGAGGAAGTGTGGGTGTGACGTTGAGATGATGGGATGTCAGCAGACAGCTTCTTCTATGACAGCTGACATGTGTTCCAGAGTAGAGGAAGGGCTGTGAATATTTGGTTTTTCAATCAGACGCACCTTTTCCCAAATCTCTCCTTAGTATACCTTCATGTGTGCATACAGGAAGTGATGTTATGACCTTGACCCACTCCCTAAGCCCCTCCTATTTTGCTCCAGAATCTTTTTCTTTCAGTAGTAGCGCCGTAGATTGAGAGGTCGTCCCCCAATCAGGAGGTTCTAGGTTCGTATGGGCCTTAACGCGTCTCCCTGGGGTCTTAATTTCCTCCCTGAGGGTAAAATCATTAAGTGATCAGTGTTCCTCTAATTATATCCTGCAAAAGTTGGGGATATAATGGAAACGTCGTCGCTGGCGATGTTTTGGAAGGGTCAGTTTTCTATTTCGGACACTAGGGGGAGTTTTATCTCTGAAAGTTAATCGGGCCATTATTCATCATCTGTTGGTCCAATTCATTCATAATTTGGTGTCGATGAACGACTGGAGGAGAAATATCACATTTTACTCACTAGGGGGGGGGTTTCTTCTTCTTTTTTTTTATGAATAGGGACATAACATCCCATTTAATTTGAGGAGTACAATCAGAGGGATTACTTGTACAACGCAGGGGATTGGAGACTTTTTGGGGATATACCCCTGCCGTCTGGGACCACCAGTTCCTTTGATTAAATGCTGTATATATCATACATACCTGGTACATACAAATAAATGAGAGGAACGTGTTGTGTAGATTATTTTGAGCAGAGTAGATCTGTTTTATACTTCTTCCCCGTCTGTGTTTGATCCGACGCCCTTTTATCAACCTCTAACCATCCATAACCGTTTGTTCAAAGTTCTGCATTGCAACTGTCTGAAAACCACTTTGTGTTATTTCACTCACTGAAGGTTTATGAAGCACAAAATGATGATGAGTATGAGCTCTTCAGCACACATATATATATATATATATCTTTTTATGAGTAATTGCATCATGTGCTTTTAAGCTACTTCATTTTCATAATGATGTCATTATGGCTCGCTCCCGTCGGATGTGAGCGTAGTTAGTGCCCATTGAGGCGGGCTCCTGATGCCAGTCTTTAAGGTCAAGGGTTAAACGTTTGACACATCTGTTGCAGCGCCCCTTTGACAGCATCCTCAAGACCGATGGAAATAGACTCGCTACATTCCTAAACTACGTAAGTACCCGCGTGTCCGCCGTCTCCATCATGTGTTTTCACTCTTGGATTTTATCGTTGTAGAAAGATGAGCCAGATGCTTTCAAAAGATTAGGCACTGGAAATCGCGTGGCGACTTTTTTGAACTATGTAAGTATGTGGGTCCGGTCGCCGCTGGTTGAAGATCTGATTGTAGCCGCCCGCCATCCGTCTGTGGCTGCAGCTTCGTGGGCAGCTACATAAGCTCTGCTTCAATCTTGAACTCGGACTGATTGACTTTTCAGTTAACTAATTGGCCTAAAGGAGTGGAGGTTAGTCCCGGAGTTCTTGACGTAGATATGGAGGTTATAGCAATGAAAATAATGCTGGATAAATACCATTTAGGACTAAATTCAAGCCGTCAATCAGTTCCAGTTCATATTGTGGAGAGTTGTGTTGGTTATTCCCCATTAACATGCTGATGTAGACGTAGCCCCTCTAGTTTACACCTGCTAACACTGACTGGAAATCTAAAGATTCCCCCAAAAAAGTAAAGAGAAAAAAAAGAGATACGTACTCGAATTGTTTATATAGATTTTTTTTTTTATATATATAAATTTTTTTTTTTTATAAAAATGAGATGCAAAAAAATGACGTATTTTCTATTCTTGTGATATTTAACTCAAATTTTTCACAACAATCAATCCTTTTATTCAAGTAACAGAAAACAGAAAAATTAACATTCTTAGCGTAAAATACATATTTTTCTAAAACGTGTGTCTAAGTTATCGCCACACCTAGCGAATCTTATGATTAAAGAATTAACTGAAACATATTTCCAGTCATAGTTTATATATTTATGCTCTTTTGGTTGAGTAGGAACTCTGAAGTGGTGAACCATGACTTCCTGTTTCACTGGGGTACAAATATGAAGTGACACAGGCCTGAGTGTCTATGAAGTTCTTCACAATAGGACCTACCAGAGAACACAGGAATGTTCTAGAGCTGCACAAATCTGGCAACGGTGACAAGAAATCAGTAATTAAGAAGTTTAAAGAGACTGGAGGAGGTGTTAAAAATTTGCTTGGAAGAGGACATGCCTACAAACTGACCCCATGCACTGTGTTGGTTGGTGGCCCTGCTCTCAAACATCATTCACTAGAAATGTTAGATTTGACAGATCAGACCGGCATGAATTCAGAGGGGCTTCAAGGACTAGTGGGTAGCAGCGTCCCCTCACAGACAGAAGGTCCTGACCCGGGAACTTTCTGTGCAAAGTTCCGTGCATGTCCTCCCATGCATGTTTGCGTGGGTTCCTCTGCCGAGTGCTCTGGCGCCCCCTACAGACAGAGGGGAACCTAAATCGCCTTCAAGTGGGATTGTGAAAAGTCTTGTGGTGGGTGGGTGTCTCCCACCTCTGGCCCAGTGTCTGCTGGGATAGGCTCCAGACCCACGCGAGTGGTTTCAAAAAAGGGAAGGGTGAACGCATGGTCCAAAAGTTATTCTTATTACACTTAAATAGTCAAATGAGAAGCATGGAAAGTACCTCAAAGAAGTAAACGGAAATATCCTTTTCTGTTTTCTTGATGTGTTTCTTCTCTTCCCTCTCTGTGGAAACTTTCTCACATACATTCATAGATTCTTTTATTTAACATATTGTTAGGTCTCAGAATCTTATAAAAAAATATCTCAAAACCTCAAATGGAACATTTTCCAGCCCACTTTAAGAGAAATGTAATCATAAAATGCTTAAATATTACTCCCTAAGCTTATTTCAAAGTCCTAATGGTGTTAAATCTAGGACAGTGTCACTGCTAAATAGATATAAACTTTATAAATCCCCAAAGGGGGAATTTATGAGGTGGTTAAGGAGATATGATTAAAAATAATAATAATAATAATATAATAATACCGATTATTTATATATATATATAATTATTATAATTATAAATATTGTTTATAATAACATTATTAGTGAGGTTGTAAACATGTAATAAACAGCTTATAACATAGCCCTCAATAATCAGTGTGGGTTCACTATTTTGCAATATCAAGTTTCTGCAGCACGTTCTGAGGCTTAGCAGTGCATACAAATAGGAGCTCACTATTTGGCAAGCAAATACTTAATGACTCGTGAAGAGTTCACAACTTAACTAGTCACAAAAAAGTAGTATGCCTTTTGTATTATTAAATGGAACTGTCACCTAATGCTAAATATTGTCTTTTTTTTTTATAAAGATTGGTTTTCCTTAATGCTGAATTAGATTTGAAACAGTTAAGTTTGAGACACGAGCAAAAATAGAGGAAATCAGGAGGCGGTCCAACAAGTTCTTGAAGCGCTGAATGACTCATAGAATAAAAGGAGGATTAAATAGAAGACAGAAAATATGTAATATACACAAAATATACACACTAAAGAGGTATTAGGGATATATAAAAATATGGGTGTGTATATTTTTTTAAACGGAAGCATCTTTTTAAACCCCACTTTGCGGGTTGTTGACCGTATTTGTGGAGAAAAAGTACCGAGGGTGTTTGTCTTTTCTCAGATGAGCGACGTGGAGGCAGGAGGTGCCACCGTCTTCCCTGACTTTGGAGCAGCGATCTGGCCCAGAAAGGTGAGAGGGGAGCGAAGGAGAACCGTTACGTCGGTAAAAGCTCCGTGTTTTGTCTCCGTCCTGCTGCTTTCTCGCCAGGAACCACATGTGACCCTGCGCTGGCGTCAGTTTGATGATTTATGTGGCAGCTTTTCTCACAAGCGCCGACAGAATGATGGAAGATGTCATCGTCAGCCTCGCCATGCGGTCTTTTGTTTTTCACGTCTACTTGCCAAAAGGTGTTATAAATAAGAAGATTAATATGTATGTATAGAGGAAAAGGTTCCAACGCCTGTCAAGATTGATTTCCAGAGCAAAACAGTAAATTCAAACTGTTTGCCCACACCGACCGGGCTGAACCCACCCCGTTTCTATTCATGTGTATCCTCTGCATGGCGTTGGTTTCCATGGTAACCATACAGGCTTGACTGTGTGAGGAATGTGTCTCAGCGGGTTTCCAGGCCTCAACTTTTTCACCAAACTTTATAAAAACATCTCCTGTCGACTTCTGGTACGGATGAGTCGTCATGACGTTTTTAAAAAGGTCCTTGAGTTTTAACTTTTTAACTTTAACTCAAATGTGTATTCTTCAATTAAATAGAGAATTTAAATTTTTTTTTTTTTGTATGCTTTGTTTGGTAGCGGAGATAAATCCAAACATAAAATTAAAGGTCTGATGTGTTTCAAATTGATCAGACTGATAAAAAAAAAAAAAAGATTAGTGAAACACAAAATTATATCAACATAGTTTAACCTCCCACTCCACTCATGGTTTCAGGTGGGTTATTCAACAAATTTGCTTTTTTTCTTCTTGTTTTAAACAGATTTAATGTTTTGTTTTTAAACCATTTTGTTCTTTTTTTTACACAGTTTTATTATTTTTTCCCCTTTTTTACACTGTTTTGTGTTTTTTTTTTTTATGGGGGTTTTTACACCAAAAGGTTTTACTTTTTTCCTTCTTTTTACACTGTTTTGTACTTTTTATTAATTCAGCTTGGACCCCCTTCTGTGGCAGGTCTTTTTCTCCTCTCCATGTTTCTCCTCTCCATGTTTCTCCTCTCCTGTTTCTCCTCTCCATGTTTCTCCTCTCCTGTTTCTCCTCTCCATGTTTTTTCTCCTCTCCTGTTTCGTCGCAGACATTAGATGTAACAGAATGTTTCTGCGTTTCTCCACAGGGGACAGCCGTGTTCTGGTACAATCTGTTCAGGAGTGGGGAGGGAGACTACCGGACCCGACACGCAGCCTGTCCGGTCTTAGTAGGGAATAAATGGGGTGAGTCAAAGTTTACGATCATCACTTTTATCTTATATGTATTCATTTATATATGATAAATACGTAACGATTCTAGAACCGTCATCGCCATCATCATTCTTGTTAACGCCATAACCCAAAAACTATTTCAGGTATCATTTTCAAATTCCATACCCACGTAGACCTCGGTGCGAGGAAGAACTGGAGTGATTTTTGGGAAAAGTTGGTATATTTTTCCCACTGAATAGATGCTCCTAGTTGATCTAAACTATAGTCGCGTCGTGATGAATAAGTGGTGATTATAAACAGGAAGTCAGATTTCTGAAAACTCAGCGAGGGTCTACTGTATCACCTGTGATTCTTTCACCCGGACGTCACTGACCTGTTTTCACTTCTCACGTTGTCTCTGGTTCTTCAGTGTCCAACAAGTGGATCCATGAGCGGGGTCAAGAGTTCAGAAGACCCTGCAGCCTGACAGAAGTGGATTAGAGTTGGTGACAAGCAGAAGCTCACAAACACACACACACACACACATACACACACACACGCACGTCCTCAAATGTGCCTTGGTTCTGGAAATGAGGAAATCAGACACATTATATAACACTTATATCTCACACACACACACACACACACACACACACCTCTGTGTGATTAAGCATCGGTTTGTGGGATCTCTCTTTTCTCTCTCTGGTCTTCATGATGCATCGCCACAGCAGTCCTACTTATCATGTATGTATTTCTTCAATAGCCATGGTTAGCCCCTCCCCTTGTGGCCCCTTTGACCCGAGGTGTCCCCCAGGGCTCCACTCACATACTCACAGGTGAACAGTTTTTCCCCACGCCGCTACATTCTGCTTCTTCCTTAAATTCACTTTTATGTTGGCGAGCAAACGGTTAGATTTCCAAAGTAAAGGTTTTAGCATGTGTCGGATATGGCTAATACCTGAGGAGTGATGAAGAGCTTTTGATTTATTTGTTTTTGGATGAAATTTAATTTACAATTCTCAACCAGGAAGAAAAATGTCCTGAAAGTTGAAATAATGTGTGACGATTTTTGTTTTTAAAATAATGAATAATGAATTGTTTTTGTTCAAATGTTGGCTTTTACACAGCATTTAGATATATGGAAAAAAATTATGCCACATTTTACTACAACTTATACACGATTCTCCAACGTAGATTTTTACGTTGTTTAAAATCAGAAATGTCAGTTTGGGGGGGAAAAAAGAAAAAAACACAGGGGTTGATAAGGGGAATGATTGACAGGTGCTACCGGCTTCATTTAAGGTTAATTAGGGGGGAAAGGTCCAACAACAAACCTTTTTCTTTTGTTTCTTTGTTTTTTTATATACATATATTTTTAGTAAAGTGTTTTAAGACACAAAACGTCTCCGCTGTTCTTTTGTTGCTGCCGTCTCTGTTATTAAAGATGCACCACACTCCTGTCAGACATTTGCTTCTCATCGCACCAAAAACGGATTCATGCATTTCCTCCAGATAATGTCCATCATGTTTTTATTTATAGTGTTTTAAATTATTACACTGTTGTCGTGTTGTACGCTCTTTCTCCAAGATGCAGCAAAGAAGCAGGTCAATAAACAGTGACTTTTATTAAACCTTTTGTGTCTCAGTTTGTTGTTTCTATCTCAACACACAGAATGATGATGATGATGATGATGATGATTAATCAAAATATTCCTAATTGGAAAAGTAAAAAGGATTCACAGAATATGTTTATTTTGTTGCGAGACAGTTTGTGAATTACTTTTTTTTCGCAAGTTTTTGAGTCTTATCTCCGTTTTACGCACTTCGCAAAAATAGATTTGCGAAGTTTTTGATGGTCAATGTATGTTTTTTGTTAAATAAATATTTAGTTAATCAAAAAAAACATTTGAATGACTGTCAATCAAGTCGGAGGGGCGGCGCTCGACGTCAGAATGGCGGGAAATGTGTCGAAGGCAAAGTATCGGAATGTGCTGCCCCCTTCAGGTGAGGAGGTGAAAGACTTTTCTTTCTTTTTTTGCCAAAGTGGATTAAATTTCAAATATACTGTATATAGAATTTGCAAGACACAAATCTATTGATATGGTTTAAAAAGAAAATATTTACTGTTTTTTTTACAGTATTGGTAAGAATCAGTTTATCAAGGTAGGATAACTAAATGTTTTGTTGTTTTTTGTTTTGTATAATAAACTGTTATCATTCAATTATAATAACGCTATGCCGAACGCAAACATTCTGTAAGCGTTATTTATACTTCTACAAAGACGCAGACACACGAGACATTATTGATTTAATTGTTTAAAATAAAAACAACAGATTTTCCAAAATACAAATTCTCATCTGTATCGTACCCAAGTTACAAAAAAACGTCAGAAAGTAATAAACACGTTTATCAAAAGATGATGTAATGCTTTGTAGACACGTACAGCGGTTCTGTGTTCTGGAGGTAACGGCCCACATTCTTTAAACTCCTCATAGTGACATTTTGGATCCAAGTGGAAGGTACTCCAAATACTTCATAATCTTTTTTTCTCTCAAACATAAAAAGGTACAGAGTGTTAAATTTAGTGTTATCTCTTTGAATAAATGGAATGTAATATTCATAACTAGATTTTTCGTGTATAATCAACTGTAGATATGTTTATATGCGAGTTTAGTTAAATTAGTTCATTTAGTTATGTGGCCATGTACACTGGCCTGAATGGACCAACCAAACGTCGGATCCAGAGGGGGGTTCCTGCATTCTTTAGTTGCTCCTTGATAAAATGAAGGCTATAACTCTAAACGTCGCCTTCGACCTCATTAGTTTATCCTTGAACGGTTTCATGAGTCGGGTCGCCGCGCTTACTTTCTTTCAATTTGAATTTGCTGAATAATAGACCCCTCCTCCCTCTCCCCCCAGTAGGAGCCATAGCCGCTACAATAACGACAACAATACGGACAAAATATGTACGTATTATGTACAAATATGCATCTAATAAAACCTCCTCACTTGACGCAGTTTTCGCAATAAAACCGTAGTTTTTGAATAGGGACGGGATGTAATCTGCCACTTGGCCACTAGATGCCACTAATACTCAGACATTGTAACCGTAAGAATGAAAGATTCTTTCCTCATAAAGATAACTTTCTTAAAAAGGGGCACCATGTAAGACTCGGCCACCTGTTTCCAAACAGCAAATCACAATCGTTGTGAACTGATGCTAATTATTCTCTTTGGCTACAGCTACTAGCTACTAGCTCCATGTCCATGTAGCTGACGCCACTTTGAAATCAGCTTCTAACGCACACGTTCACAGTGAGGCTAAGAGAAGTCGGCTAAGAGAAACCCCGTCCTCGGACTTAGATGACCACGGCGCAGAAACAGGAAGCAGGAAGCCTCTGAGACGCGATACGGAATTATTTTGGCTCACTTCCTGTGCCGACTGAAATGCTCTGTTGGGATTTTCTTCCTCACTGTTTTTGCGTTTCACTCAGGGGCCGGTGGCATCGTGACCTTCCGTGTTTTAAATGTCACTCATCTACGCTACAGGTCTCCCATCCGCCGCTCGCACAGCTCGCCATTGTCGGGTAAAGGGTTGAGCTCTGTGTAGACGCCGCCGCCATTGATTCCCAGAGGAAGAGGACATTTTTGGTGCATGGGCAGATCATCTAACGGCTGGCAGAGCGCCAGGAAACGCTGAGAGAAGAGAGAAGAGAAAAAAAAAAGACCTTTACTCATCAGCTTAGAATTTCTTTACTTTGTGAATAATAAGAGTCACTATTATATCGAAGCTTTTCGCATTCACATAAGAAAAACAGATTCCTGGTCTTTTCGTCTGAACAGCGGCGAAGTCCTTATAGGTGTCCGCGGAAAGTGGGCACACTAATCACGAGACCACCTATAAAACTTAGAGACGTGAGCATCTCCAATGTCCTCAAACCAAAATACATCTGGATTAAGTTACATTCAGAAAAACAGATCTCTGCTTTTTCTTCTTGAAACAAATAATCCGTCAGAAACAAAGCGAAGGACCGTTCTCACCTGCCGAAGGGTTCCTTCCCCCCGCATCATCCTGTGCAGCACAAACAGCGGGATGAGGGAGAGGGAGACGGTGGCGATGAACCAGCCCAGCATGTTGGCCCACAGCGGATAAACGTAGCTGCTGCTGAACTTCAGAGGGGAGTACTTGACGATGGAGAAGACGAAGGTGCCCTGTGATTGTGACCGGAGGAGGCACGGAGGATGAAGCCATGACGTCTACAAAAGTCAATGACGTGAATTGAACGGACTGGAGACTCACAAAACAGACGAAGGGGGTGACGTAGGTCCAGCAGAACTTCATGTAGGGGTGCGGACGGTAACCAATCATGTCTGTGATGTTGTTGTAGAAGCGGTCGGCGCCTTCAGGGACAGGAAGGAGAATTATTTCATAAGAAAGTTTCAACTTTGAGATGAAGCTTGAGTTTAGAATCTTTCCATGCACTTTAAATTAAGATGAAATATGACATCATTGTGTATTTTTATAGGTACTTTTATAGGTATTTGAGTACATATTTATAGTATTTGGACACCATCTAGTTCTATGTGTGTTCTTCCTGTCTTGGCCCGGTAACCCTCTTAAAAAGAGACCCATGATCTCAATGGGCTTTTATTCTTCTGGTTAAATAAAAAGATAAATGAATCAAATGTGCAGTTTTTGATTTGTGCCTCCTTAAAATGAGAGTTTTCCAGGTTTTTTCATAAACCCTAAACCCTCTAGGAACCAGAATTGGGCTCAGGATCATGAAACTGTGGAAAAACCACATGGAGATAGTGAAGAAAAAGAATCACAAACCATTTAAATGCTCTAAAAGGTTTTTCAATCAGCTTTATCCCTGATTTTTAAGTCCTACTTTAAAACTTGCTTTTCGCTTTTATCTATGTTTTTATCCATTCGGTAATTCCGAGGCTTTAATATTATCATGTCCTGTATCACATTTATCCTCTTATGACAACGTTTTTTGAACAAATTAATATTAAAAATAGTCATATTCCGTTTTTGTGTGTAGAAATACAACTTTGTGTTTATCTATATACGTAAACGATAAAGTTCCTAATTCAAAAGAAGCTGCAGCGGTGACTCAGATGTAGCGTAAACGCCCAGTAGATAGATATTTATACACATATGTGTATATAAAATGACAAATGTCTGAGCAGGAGAACCAGTCTGGGTTCTGGTGGGTTGAAAACAGTTTGTGAAGAGGACGTCAAAAAGGTTCTGTCGTCTGTGACCCACCATAAACCCAGGAAATGCTGACGGACTGGCAGAAGGAGAGGAGGAGCAGCGTGGTGCCGCTGCAGACATGATGGTCCAACAGCTGGAGCAGATACATCCCGCCCTGTCAGCGAGGGAGGAGGGAGAACCATCAGAAGAGATGATAAAGGTCAAAGTTCACGGTTGAGGTCGGGTATCGTTTCTAAACCTTCGTCAACTTCTTCCTACTCCTTCTTGAACAGACCGGATTCGTAATTTCCTCCGCCGATGAGAGTTGGAGGAGGTTATTGGATCGGAAGACAAAGCAATCCCCACATACCGCATCATTTAGTGAGTATCCCACCCGAGGGTGGGGTCCGGACGCGCTGCTGCGTCAGCATCAGCTGGATTCTCCTACATTGTTACGTTAGTTTCTACGAACCTCGGTGACCAGCGAGAATCCCAGCAGACAGCAGACGCAGCAGATGGCGAGCAGCGTCAGCTCGCGCCTGTAGCCTCGACGCATGAAGGCCGGGAACAGATCGGTGAGTGACGTCATCAGACACTCCAGACCAACAAACTGGACAAAGCAAAGAGTTGCGTCTCACTCCTCGGTTCAAATGTGGATGAACTGGTTGATCTGAGGAGGTTCTGGTCCGTACCTGGCTGTCCAATCCGAGCAGAACGATCATGATGAAGAAACACACCGACCACAACTGAGGCAGGGGCATCATAGCGACGGCCCGTGGATAGACAATGAACGCCAACCCCGGACCTACACACACACACACACACACACACACACACAAAGAACACAAACACACACAAAGTATAAGCACACACAACCACAAAGTACACGAACACACACATACAGACACACAGAGTACACAAACACACATCCAGACAAACAAAGTACACACACAAACACACACACACACAAAAAGTACAAACACACACAACCACAAAGTACACACACACACACAAAGTATACAAACACACACATGCACACCCACACAAAGTACACGCACACACTGACAAAGTGCACGCACACACACACACTCACAAAGCACACACACACACACACACATACAAACTTGTATTTAGGATTTTCTCCCTTAAACTGTTTAATGTCCTCACCAATCAAATTTTTTTTTTATCATTTATATTATTTATTCAATAAATAATAATAATTGATTTAATTCTTAAATTATTCTCTCGCCATAACATTTTTCTAAACAGTAATAATAAAAAAATCATACTTTTAAAGTTATAAATAAAATATAATTAGAGAATAACACCTTTTAGCTTCTTAGCTATAAATGAGAACGGGTATGATGAAGAATCACCAAAGTTTATTTGTCAGAGTTTATTTGTCAGAGTTTATTTGTCAGAGTTTATTTGTCAGAGTTTATTAGTCAGAGTTTATTTGTCAGAGTTTATTTGTCAGAGTTTATTAGTCAGAGTTTATTTGTCAGAGTTTATTAGTCAGAGTTTATTTGTCAGAGTTTATTCGTCAGAGTTTATTTGTCAGTACTTGCCTGATTCCGCGACCTCTGAAATATCCACTCCCTGTTCGTAGGTCATAAAACCCAAAACAGAGAAAATAGCGAATCCGGCCACGATGCTGGTGGCGCTGTTCAGTAAACACAAATAAAAACAGTCCCTGAGAAGAAAAGAGAGAAAAAGAGAGAGAAACGAGTTTGTGAGCTGAGAAGAACAGGTAATAATAATAATAATACATTTCATTTATAATGTACTTAAGGTCATGTTGATCAGATGAGAACGAATAAAACTAGTTTGTCCGATAAATTAGTTCCTACTGAAGAAATTTTGTGATTTGAAGATGGACTTATTGTTTAATTATAGAAACGGAGCAAAAATGAAAAACAAAAAAGGGAAAAAAAAGGGGATGAATAAAGAAGGGCCTCTGATGATCTCATCCCGGCGCCCACCTGTAGCAGTCGTTCTTGTAAGGGTTGTAACTCCCCAGAGAGGTCAGAAACCCGAGGCCAATGGCGTACGAGAAGAAGATCTGAGTTCCGGCATCCATCCACACCTGAGAAGGTCAAAACAGAAAAATGAAATACTTTTGTTACTCTGTGCTCTCTCTCCTGCCTGCTCTCCATTAAACCCACGTTCCTTTGCAGACATCTTTTGGGGGGGGGGGTTATGCCGAAAGGATAATTAAAGTTGATACTTTATTTTGTTAATTAGGTTTTTGTTTTTTTTTGGGACTAAAAGACAAGACAAGTAGAAAAAGGCCCGCCAAGGCCCAACAGAACCTCAGGTAGACATCACTGAGATCAGAATCATTTAGATCATTTAATATACTAATATACTAATAAACCTTCACCTCACAAATCTACAAGAACAACTTCAGGTTCTGCTAGACGTGTATAGAAACTCACAAAAACAAGAACGCACATATAACTGAGAAGAGCAGCACACACAGCTTCACAGGCAGAAAGCAAATCAGGGATCCACAGACCCCAATCCCCACCCACCCAAATCCTTGTCACCTGGAACCTGACAGACACACATGGAATCAATTTTTATGGTTTTGGTCTCTTCTTAAGTGAATTCATACGAGTTAAATTAAGACACAAACGGACGAGAAAAGCGTGTTTTTACGCATAAAGCTAATCAGAAACATGTGGGGACCTATCGGGAAAAAACATATATTTGTTTTTCGCAAAGAAAGCTCCACCTAGTGGGTGAAATATGAACAATTATATGTAAAATATGGCAAATAGAATTTCAGTCTGTTTATACAAATGTCCTACTAATGTTTTTTTTTTTTAATCTTTAATCATTCTGTGTTTTTTATGCGACAAACTTGCGTCTCATTCCCCGTCTACGTTTGGAGGAGTCGATGCAGCGGCGCTGCCAAGAAAGGTGGGCTCACCTGGGGATCGGAGAGGCGGGAGACATCGGGATACAGGTAGTAGATGATGCCGTCCAGCGCTCCAGGTAGGGTGACGCCACGTACGAGCAGAACCAGCAGCATGACGTACGGGAAGGTGGCGGTGAAGTACGCCGCCTGGAGGGAAAAAGAGGAGACAGGAAGTGAGCGGCTGAAAGGATGCTGAGGTCCAGCAACAAGATCTGCAATTAATAATTATTATTATCATCAACCAATACAAAATTTAGAACGTTAAGTACGTTTTAAACTGTGAAAGAAAAAAATATGACTGATAAAATTATTATATCGTCAGTTTAGTGCAACTTTTTTGGTAAAGCATGTTTTTAGTGTGTGTGTGTGTGTGTGTGTGTGCAGGTGTGTGTAAGTGTGTATATAAGAGGGTGGTACTCCAAAAGCATTGAAAATGTATTCATTCAAAGTGCCTCACATCAACTAACGTCCCTTAAATTACTACAACAGCCACGACCCGATGACAGCGTGTGAACAGAATCAATCTCTGTTTGGGAAAATATTGGCACCCCGGTAATTGTTTTTAAGCTCTCGGGGGATTTCTACTTATTTAAAGCGTTCAGTGGGCGGTTCCCTTTAGAGGGCAGCCAACTCTTATTACTGTTTGGGAACTGAGCCCAACTGGACCCGATGGGTCACGGCTGTCAATTAAGTCACACTCAGAAAGAATTTGATCAGGTAAAAGGGGCGTGTCCCCTATTCCTTTTTAGGGGCGGTCTTTAGCCTCCGCCGGTGGTTCAACATTTCCAGTGATGTTATTTGTTAACCTGAGCCCAAACGGATCCGCTTTGGAAATCAGTTTCATGTTCCATACATTGATTTGGCAGAGTTTTTACGCCGGATGCCCTTCCGGACTTAACCCCGCCCATTTATCCAAATTCCAATATTTGCTAATTATCAATTCATTGGGGGATTGTGGAATCTTCATTGCCACCTACGCCGCAGATCCCTCATGCCAATCCCATAACTCAAAAACCTTTGCATGGATCATTTTCAAATGTTACACCCACATAGACCTTAGTGTGAGGAAGAACTGGATTGAGTACTTAGTACTTTAAATCAAGTAGAAGGTCTGAATACTCTCCGTCGGTGGATAAATGCACCATTGCATATGTTTGTATCCCAATGCGCTCAGCAGCTGTATATGTGTGTGTGTGTGTGTGTGTGTGTGTGTGTGTGTGTGTGTGTGTTCTCGTTTTTATAACCCGGTGGGGTCAAAAACCTGAAATATGACTCACATCGCGGGGA
>VRLP01004725.1:5000-45166 GCA_009660295.1 Lophius piscatorius
CGGACGGAGTGACGGGGTTTCTTCTTAAAGGGGCAGTGCGTCAAATTTAAGGGAGATTTATCCTCTAATGAATGGGAAAAGATTTTTTATTACTATATAATCCAGCCGAAATTAAGTTTTTTTTTTTTAAATTTATGTTATATTGAGTCCTTTGAAAAAGGGGAAAAAAGGAAAAACTGTTTCTGGAAAAGGTTGTTTTTTTGTTCATAGTTGCGCCGTTCAAGAAACGCATCACCTCTGAAAAACCAACGAAGAAGAAGAAGACGATGAATGAGTTGTTGATGACTATCTTATGTTAGAGGAAGTCTGTCAGCAGAGCGTGAAACTTCACCGATGAAGAGACGAAAAGAACGATCGACACTGAGGTGGCAGTTCCAAAACGGAAATCGCTGATGAGGCAAAAAAAGTTTTCGAGGTTGTGATGAAGAGGCAAGGTTCCACTTCCACTACAAATGCTATTGATTGTTTTATAGCTTTATTTGGAACATAAAGTTGGGCCCCGGTCAAGGTTACCGACACGCTTGCACATTATTGGTGAAAAATGTGTAATTGTTTTAAGGGTACCTTTATATTTATGCAATAAAATACAATTTATCTATCTCCATATATTTATATATATGTCTATATATATTTTTTAAATTAGCTTAGAAAAAGTATATTATCTCCCTTTTAGACTAAACACCGAAGAATAAAATCAAAGTTTAACATTATTAGCTTTCATTAGCATGCAAGCAGCTAAACTAAGATTAGCGATAAAACTCAAAAAACCAAATAATAATAACATTCATTATCTTTCATGTAAGAAAGAGAAACTAACTACATCAAATAACTATTAAAAGATCTAAATTAAAAAACCATTAAAGATAAATAAAAAAAACAAGAGAAACTTCCGTAAGTAAAAATCTTGCAATTTTATTTGCATATAAAGGCAGCTAAATATATCACAACGAACGGAAAGAGAGAACTAACATTGTTTTCCATGAAGAGGGATACAATCAGAGAAAGAGAGCGAGAGAGAGGAAACAGAGCACAGAAAGAGCATTTACAGCGGCAAAGTTGAGACAACTATTGGCAACATTTTTTTTTTTGTGCTAGCAAGATTGCATTTACACACAGTGCAAAATTAGAAAAAAAAAGAAACCAAAGAAAAGCAATAAAAAGACAAATACTATCAGATTTTTACACTTTAAAGGACAACTCAACCATATTTAGGCAGGTGTGTTGTTGGGAACATCCAGCACCTGTTGGATTGTGACTCTGACATGTTTTCCTCTCTCAGCTGAAAATGAAGTTTTACTGGGAGAGTCGATAAAAAAACAGAAAAATGAAAAAAACTCTGATGGGAGCGGAAAAAAAACAAAAAACGTCGTCGATCATCCGGGAAAAAAAAAAAAGAAGAAAAGAAGATGCTCCAGATTTGATCTTGTTTTTTTCTTCTTATTAAACACAACTTTTTTTTTTTAGTACAGATGTTTTACAACATGAATATATAATATATATAATTTTTATACACACATTTTCCAAATTAGCTCAGAAATCCAGAACGGATAGTGGAAAGTAAAATCTTTTCTTCCTGTCTGTGGTTGAATGACTTCCTGTCCCTGCGTCCGTCAGGCGTCGCTTTTTTGATGGGTAATAAATAAGGACTTTTTTTTCTCTGAGCTCGCAGAGAGTGGGAGTGAGGAGGAAAAGGGGGAGGGGCTCTAGCTAAGAACGTTAAAGCTAGTTTAAGGCAGCGTCCCTGTCAGCCAATAAGGAAAGAGCTGACAAGAAAAATAATAATAATAATAATAATAATAAAAAAAAGAGCTAAACAGGAACATTTCAGATGATACAACATAAAAACAATGGCGTCCGTTGTCCGGCTAATGCAAACCAAACATAAAAGAAATTGTACAATTTCACAAAGCATCATTTATCTTACAGATCTGACCAATATTTAACAAGAGTAAGATTGTTTCACCACAAAAATCCCTCTGGAAAAGGAGAATACCGGAAACTCATTTTTACTTAGTATGAATTTATTGTTGAAATTTATCCCGATAAAGCAAAGACGGCACGGATGTACGGAAGCCTGGAGGCGACAAAAGTGTCAAAATTTTCACGTTTTGATCGCAATATTATGAAAAATTTAGATTTGTGTTTGAGATCATTTAGCTGTTTATAGTTGCAAATGATTCATGAAGAAAACTTCAACCACTTTCTTTCTTCTTGTTCTTCAGTCAGGCGATGTATTTTTGTTGGGTTCTTTTATTTCCTGGACAGGGTTTCCACTGGAAGTGGGCTGAAATGTTGAGTAACCACATCCGTCCCTCATACTGTAAGCCACTTTATACAGCCCACTCTTAAAAACTGCATTATTTCTTTAAAGTTCCCGAAACGCGATGATTCTGAAGTACGGAAGCTTGGAGGGGACAAGATTGTAAAAATAATTCATAGGATTTGATTACAAAATAATAAAAATGACCGTTTATGTTAGCATTTGTTGCATTATTCTCGCTCTCTTCTTTGAGGGAAAGGTGTTTTTTGTGTTTTTTTAAAGATTCTGTCATGGGTGGGTTTCACTCTGCATTAAAACCATGAGGAGATTCTTCCTGGGATTATTTCCATTTGTGGAATTGACGTTTTTAAAAAAAGTCAAGCCCTGATATTTGCGACACTTCAGAGGGAAACGAACATACACCGGTATTCTCCTTTAACCCCTCCCACAAACACTCCCCACCTCACCCCCACCCCAGGCCTCCAAATCTTCTCCATCTCGACAAACAGCTCGGAGGAGACCCGCCCAAAAGTTTGCAAAGAAACACGTAGAAGTTTTTTTTTTTTTCCTTAACGTGACATATTTATAGAAAAAAGGAGTTTATCCTGCCTGTGACCCCCCCCTCCCCCCCTCTCGCAACCTCTTGTCTCAGGAGCTGGAGGGGTTGGGCAGGTCAAAAACGATGGGGGGGTTGGTGGGCTGGAAGCTGACAGTGCAGGTGGAGGCGTTGATGAACGTCGTGTAGCCGTCGGTCATGATTCCGTAGCCTGAGGGAGGAAACGGGAACAGGAAGTCAAAACCTTCCGTGATCATGCTGCGGTTCTGACTAGAGCCTGGATGTGTTTCTATCAGTACCTTCGTGGATGCCCCCAAAGGCATGAAGTTTGGGTCGCACCCTCTTCTGGACCGTGTTCAGCAGCTCCACGCAGCCCACCCGCTGCAGCTCCTTGGGAACCCAATCTCGAAAACCTGCAGCAACACAAACATCAAAGTCATCAGTATAACCAGACGGGGTCACGGGGTCACAGGGTCACTTCAAACAGACTAACGGGGCGGACCCCATGCACCGCTGTCCCACACCTCCGTTCTGTATAAATGTGGTGGAGGCGTAAGGGGAGGGGGGGTCGTTGTTCAGTGTCTGCAATGAAGATCTGGTAAAGAGTTGTAGAAGCTGGATTCAGAAAGGAGGGGGCGGGGGAGGTTTAAGGTGGAGGTGGGGCTGCACCATGGATGGGTTCTGGGCCCCTTCTAGTTTACTGTGGTGATGGACAGGATTAGAAAGGAGACATCAGAGGGACGGTCCAGGTTAGACGTCCGCTTATAAACCCTGGTGCTTCTTAATAACCGGGTCCAATGACTCGAAGGTCTGGTTTGAGGGAAACCAGCGGCGCTCCAGAACTCCTCTCACGCCTTTCCCGGACCTTCACTGTTACTCCTTCTCAAGGAGGAAACGTTTTTACCGTTTGTTTGTGTTTTTGTTTGTTTAACGGTAAGACCACGCCTCTAGCCTCACGTCAGCTGGGTTCAGCTCCAGCCCCCCTGATGAGGAGAAGCGTTTGCAGATTACGGACGGATGGGTTGGATGTGTCAGAATCATCCGGTTCCTCAGGCCGGGTCTCCCTTCACTGCATAAAACTGCTCATGTGGCGAGAAGACTCATTTTTCTTCATCGCTCCACTCCTCTCTGAACTCTGGAGTTCTGTTTGGAGCTGTGGTTCTGTTTTCTCTGTGTTTGTAGGCTTTTCATCAGAACCTCTAAACACATTCAGCAGAACATCCACTTCTTCAGATTTGCTCCTAATCTCCTCCTGCTCTGCCGACACACCCTACATCTTCAGCACCCCCTCCTCCTCCTCCTCTTCTCCAGCCGTCTCCCTCAAACAGTTTGCGGCGTCCATCACACCGGAGCAAGATCGAGTTTCTGTGCAATCAAACGGCGGCGGCGGCAGCAGCAGGAACCGTCCGTAGGCCAGAGCGAAGGAAATCACTCAATAACGGCAGATGGAGAACGCAAATGAAAAAAAATAAAAACACGCGGAGAAAAACAACTGGAAGGAAAAGTGAATCGGTCTGTAGAGAAAAACAAACAGAAGGGATTTTTCTTCCTCATAATTTCAAACGCAAATATTGAATCACTGAACGTGTTCAGAGTGTTTGTTCCAGAACCGCTGGGCTTAGAAGTGTGTGTGTAGCAGCCGCGAACGCACACACAGACGCACACACACACACATACATAGATACACAAATACAAACACCCTCACGCACGCAATAAATCAAGCGCACACGCATGGACACACACCTGCACAAATACATACACTTAAGCACTCACGCACACGCACACACACACACACACACACACACACACACACACACACACACACACACACACACACACAGCCTCGAGTGATTTCACACAGATTTGGAATATAATGAGGCACAACCTCATTAGATAGATTAGGGGGATGAGGGGGGCTGTGATTGGTTAATTGGACTCACCGAGCGGAGGTCCGTGGGTCATCAGGATGTCGATGCCTTCGGGGACCAGGTTCCACTTATCCAGCAGAGACTGTCCTCGAGGAAGGTTGAACCCCCAGCCGTTGAACCACGGAGTCCTGCAGAGACGGAGGAAGAGCGACGACATGAACATGACTCCAGCACACATTTTAGAACCAGCTTCACATTATTCCACAAAATCTACAGGTGGCGCCGGCAACGCGCCGAAACATGCAGGTGGAAGACAGCGAGCTGAAAAACAAGGAGGTGAAGAAACAAACCAAAACCCAACGTAAACTTAATCCAGAAGCTTCTCTGAGGGCAGAAAAGGGGGACCTAAACAACATTAGGCAGGTGGTTTTAATGTTATGGCTGCTGTAGGTGGTTATAATGTTATGGCTGCTGTCACTGTATTTGAAATCATGTCAATAAATTCCCTGCGTTGAAAAAGAACAAGTTAGCGCAGAACGCCGCGGCTCTCTTGTGTGTTGCCCTCGCCCTGCAGTGGTTCTGCGTGAGACGGCGAGTCGGCGCCTGTGATTGGTTACGTTTCCACGAGCGCCCGCCCCGAATCCAAACAGTCCCAATCACATTTAATTAATTTTAAAGATGCCGCAGCTAAACGTCTGACTGCACAGGGAAAAAATAATATAAAATTGAGAATTTCTAAACAGAAGGAATCGTGTGTCGCCCCCCCCCGCGCTCCCTCTGCTGCAGATTGATTGACAGGCGCCGGTCCACCTCCGGCAGCATGGATGACAGGCAGCGTCTCAGCCTTCCCCAGCAGACACAAAGAAAGCCTCGCCGTGGCTGAGTGGGAATACGGGAGGAGAGGCAGGGATGGATGGATGCAGAGGAGTGAAAACAGATGAAGAAATAAACGGGGGGCTATGATGTAGGAGCGGGGGGGGGGGGGGGGGGGGGGGGGAGAAATGGCTGGTTGATGAATGGAGCCTTCATTTATCACAATAGTGGTAATGGCTGAAGAAGGCTGACAACGGAGGAAAGGAAGATAGATTATCGGCACATTATACCTCAGTATATAAGACGACCCACATCAAACCGGGCCAGGAAATAAACTCCTCCTACTTTTCATTTCAGTGTTTGGGGACGCGGGTCAGAAGAAATGTTAGTTCTGTTTTTTTTCCAGGCTGCTTTGGAGCCACTTAGCGACGACGAGGTATTTGGTATCCGACCGAGGGGGAAATCAGGGCTCCACAGACATCGATAGACTTTGTTACAGTGAGGGATGGATTCTGAGGCGCTGATCAATACGCAGCATTGGACTGCGAGGCTGGGGCGGGGCTAAAATCCGGAGCCTGATCAGAACCTCTGAGATTCCAATCCTGTATTTTCTTTATTGTAAAACGCAACTGGAGCCTGAGGTTTGTCTGTAAGAAACAAATAATCCTATGAATTCAGAACAGCGGAGGGAAAAGACGGTTCTGCGGTCCGTTCCGGTTCTGGAGCCGTGTGTCGGTGCGTTCTATTCACCGGGAGGCCTGAGCCGGGCTCTTCTTTGATTTGCTCGCTCAGTCGTCGCCTCGTTCTCTCGCTGGGTGGAGAGCTGAGAAATGAGGTTAGAAATGAAATGTGAGGAGCGCCGGGGGGGAGAGGGGGCGGGGGGAGTGAAGGCCGCGGACCGGACTGATTAATTAGAACTAATCACACAAATCGGAGTTAATGGAAGTCTAATGGATTACTGGGAGGACTCGCCACGGATGGAAACAGCGCCGCGATCCGCCGCCGCCGTGGTGGTGGTGGTGGCGGTGGTGAGGAGGAACTTGGAGAGCAGTGAGTCGGAGAAGAACCGGCCGGCCCGGCCCGCTGCACACAAAACACTCTGGCAGGTTATTTGTCTGGCGCCGGTTTTGACTAATAGCAACAAGGCCAAACATTGAAAAATGTCCAAACGCATTTATCCTCCGACCCATTTGGGAAAAAAATAAATGGTGGACCCTCGCGGCGGGAATAAATAAACAGCTGGAAAGGCGATCTGGGTTCCTTGTTTCACACGTTTTCTCCGGCGTAAACACATCCGTCTTGGAGACGGAACACGACCCGTGACGTGAGGCGAGGATCCCGAGCCAAAACCCAAAGGTCCTGAGTGAATGCAGAGCGGGACGCCGCGGCCCGACGCCACAATAACCCCCATTGTTGGCCGCCCGCCTATGAAATACACCTTCCATGCGAGTGCATCGGTTAACCCTCGCCAGGATTAATGACATCCTGGTCACATAAAGGAGATGGTTTCCTGTGTGGCGCTGACACGGGTTCTATTATGGCGGACCGCTGAGTCCGACCCGCCAGCAACTGAGTAGGATGTGAGTGTTAAACAGAATGTCCGCCGACTCTCAGAATGTCTGTGTGTGTGTTTGTGTGTGTGTGTGTGTGTGTGTGTGTGTGTGTGAGCAGATTCGTAGCTTGACACTCGCCATCTGGAACGTGTCGCCGTGGCAACAAAGGAGAAGCGTCTGGAAGAAGGAGCAGTGGGAAGTAGAACACAGAAATAGAAGCAGAAGTAAGAGAGAGAGAGAGAGAGAGAGTGAGAGAGAAAAGGAGGAAGGAGGTGACGGATGGAGAAAAGACACGGAGAGGCGGGAGGAGTTCTAGAACTTCACCTCGCAGACATATCGCACAATGAGAAAACTAGAAAAATACCGTCTTTAACCACAGCCCTCTGCATTAGACCTGGTTAAATGTCGGGGGGCTGGGGTGATGGGGGGGCTGCTGCAGCGGAGGTGAAGCAGACTGGAACCATTTAGCCCTCGTGTGCAGGACGTCAATATTCAATTAGGCCGGTGGACATCATTAGAAGGTCTGCTATTAACCCGTCTGTGTCCCTCACCGGTTCTCCCTGGGTCCCCAGCCCCGATATGACCCCCCCCTTCATCACCACACACACACTAATATATATAAACACACACACACACACACACACACACAGAACGCTGCACTGCTTTCATGACGCGCTTCATCAGACCCCTGCCTCGTTTTAACCAGCGTTAAATCAGATTCTTGCAGGATTCAAAACTATTTATTCCAGCGTCAGAACTGAAAAGTAATCATGGCTCCACATTTCAGTCTGAAGTCACACCTTGACAGATTCGAGTCAGAGGACACGGGCGCCACAGGCAAGAAACTATTTTGTTCTGATGTCGACAGAAAGACACATAAATGGGTTTTTGGGGACCCTAGGGTGCAGACCCCGATTTAGCTGGAGGGATTAGATATCTCATTTGGGCTGGAGATGAGCTGTGGAGCGTTCCTGGGGGGAGGGACGTTTGGCGTGTCATTCTCGGCCTGCTGCCGCCGGATAAGGAGAGAGAAAATGTATGGAAGTTTTCCAGAAGCAGCGGATAGAACGTTTGCCGGTTAAGTACTGGACCCTGGAGGCCCACTTTCCTACGGTGCAGAATGTTCTGGTTCCACTTCCATCTGTTTCGCTCACTTACTACATCGTAAACATTTTCCTCCTGATATATTAATGGAAGCAGCAATTATCCCAAACTCCTGATGTGTTTTTTTTTAATTTCCCTTAGAGGTTTTAGAAACACTCACACAAACATGGACCGGATCTCCGTTTGCCCCGTGGAGCCTGTGCAGAACCGACCCGTTTACCCAACAGTTGAAGGTTGAAGCTCCGTCAACAGACCTCGGAGTAAAACCCTAAAGATGGGAAAGTACCATCTGTCTGTTCAGATGTAAACAATCCAACTGGGACCAGAACCCGACCAAACGGGCTTTTATCGGGCCGGCTTTAAACTGCAAGCCCGAGAGAACTGGCCGATATGCTAATGATCCACTTTCTTCATATTCATCAAAAGTTAAACCGCCTCAAAGTCTCAACAGGAACGTTTTGAAGAAGAAGAAATGTTGTGATTAACCTTCATCATAGTCTTCCTCTCAGATTAATATTTTATGTAGATATTTGAGAACATAAACACGTGTAAGGATTTATCCTCTAGAAGAAAGTAATTGAATACTTTCCAATGTATTTTCATTACTTTTGACCTTACAACAGTAAAGGTCACGAGGTAATAAACCACGATTTTAGCCGATTCCGATTTTTTATTTTAACGTTTTAAAAACGTAATGAGTAGTATATTTTACGTGCTCTTATTTTGAAGGATTACAGTGCAAGTAAGGTTGGTCGGCATTGTGTGTGTGTTCTGGTTTGTTGAAGTGAATTGTACGACATTTTGACCATCGTATCGCTCTGCTAACGTTAGCTTCTTCCTCGGAGGGATCCATGTGGGTTGAATCCAGAGCAACTTGAAGACGTTCGACTCTTATCTCTTCATTTAATTTATCATTATCATTATAATAGTAATAATAATAAATAAATTGTTTTGCGATAAATTTTATCGCAATCATGAATCTTTTAGCTGACGATTAACTGTCATTCAAATAACTGTAACTTTATTTACTAATCTAGTATCTCTAGATAGAAAACTGCGTGAACATAATCAGGTATTTCGGCGTTTTTAACGATTGTGCAAAAATGATCGCGATTACTGGAGATAATCGTGACGATTATGATACAATTGTCTTACGCCTACGTATCAGTAGTTGGGTTTACATGGACAGGAAATGGTCGGAAATGGTCACATGTCACGTAAACAGGCGACCAACGTTTTAAATTCGTAAAGGTTTGATTCGGATAGGAGAAAAAAGTCCGATGTGAACCCAACCAGTTTGACCCGACCGAACCTAAAGCTGAATAAAATCTTACTTTTGATGGAAGTATGACCAGAATCTGTGAACAGTAAAGATCGTGTAGAACTTTACAAAAGTCAGAACCGGCAATAAAATGTTCCCATAAAAAGGAATTCCCTGGTCTCTCTGAACCCATTTGGTCCACACAAGAAGACCAGCAGAACACGCACACACATCCCTGCGGGTGTCTGGGTGTCTGTTTGGGTCATGTTTGAGGAGCGGAGATAAGATCGAGACACGTCTCGGCTGAAGAATCCTCCTTCACCTAAAAGCCGGAGAACAAGTGCACCCTGGGATACGAGCTCGGAACACGGCGGGATGAACAACCGGCACTGTGGCCAGCCCAGAGATAACGGGAGAGGGGAGGGAGGGAGTTGTGTGCAGGTCCAGTGATCCATCGTGTCTGACCTCTGAGTCAGAGCGGCCCCGGGGTCAGAGGGAGGGTGGGGGTCTAATTGATCAACCTGTCAGAACCAATGAGGAGGGCCATGTTAATGGGACTTTTATAAGCCCCGCGGGACGCACCACCTGACACTCAGCGCTGTATGAGTATGTGCAAAGCGGAGTGCATACCCTGTGTGTGTACATGTGTGTGTGTACATATGTGTGTGTACATGTGTGTGTGTACATATGTGTGTGTGTGTGTGTGTGTGTGAGAGAAATCCCAGAGCTCAGGTAGCCTTATTAAAAGAAGCCAAGTGGAGACTCTGGCTGGGCTTTTGACAAATGGCCTCTCAACACCAAGGCCACCTTTACAAACTTTGGGGACGAGGTAGAAGGCGAAGTCACAAGGGTGAAAGGGTCCTCTATGTGTGTGTGTGTGTGTGTGTGTGTGCTCTACCCCGGCACTAATAACCTGTGCCCAGTGACTGATGGAGTGTGGAATGGATTAATCTCGCTGCAGTCATACTGCCAAACGCTGAGGCGCTGAGGGTTAGCCACCAGACTTAGCCCGCTTAAGAAAGACTCCAACCATGGGGACTGGTGCACACACACACACACACCCACACCCACACACACACACACACACACACACACACACACACACACACATTTTCCCAAGGGCTTGTCTCCATGCTACGATGCAGCCAGCTGCAGTTTGACCCGCGGGCCACTGATGTAAAACAACCACTGCATCAGCCAGCAGACACTTCACAGCAAACACAGCTGCTCCCTGTGACCCCGGCGGCGTGAAGCGACCCACGACTGCACACCAGTGTGAGAACACCTGAAGACGGAGAAGAGCGCCAGCGGATGAAAGACGGAAGATCAGAGAAGGGCAAGTGCCCCAACGCTGCATGAGGAAATCAAAAGAGAGCTGAGACGTATCTCCTGCCATCGTTACATCTAAGAGACTTCCTTCTTAACCATCCCCCCCCACTGCCTTTAGAACACTCTCTCTCTCACACACACACATTACACACACTCACACACACACACACTCGGACACATTCAGCATGTGCAGCCGGAGATACAGCGGATTAGCACAGACGTCTACAGTAACTGAAACTGCCCTTCAGACATACAGTGAGTGTGTGAGCGATGGTTGAGGGAACTAAACCCAGAACTAAAGAGGCCCACGGTGGGACGCATGAACCCAACAAGTGTCAAAGGTCAAGACTTCTGCATCGTCAAAATAGCTGCCATCCAGTTTTCTAGCGAGGTCAAGCAAAAATATAGAAAGTAGGAAACAGGCTATATCGTGCTTTTAGGATATTTTGTGTAGAAAAACTCAGTTTGTGCGGATATTTCAATAAGAGTATAAGATCAACTGTCCTCCAGCCAAAATGCCTTTGAAAAGCCCCCATTCCCCTGCGTTGTACAAGCAATTGAACTTCTCAAACCAAATCTAAAAAGGTTTTTGTCCGGAAAACTTTTGCTGTCGTTGTAGGAAGTAAAGTATGAGCTATTAGAGTAAAATATAAAATTGTGTATATAATATATAGAAAGACAAGTATATATATAAAGAAAAGATCTTGCTTGTATATATATATATGTCCTAAAGTTGATTCATTTGCACAGAATTGGATCTAAAACCTACAAACGGTTGAGAAATGATGGCCCCCCCAAACGTTTGGAGCTAAAGCTCCCCCTAGTGGCAGAAACATACGGTGTTTGCCCCCAGTATATGGGTCGGTCGGTTCACCCAGAACCGACCGACCCATATACACTTTATGTATTCCCCTAGTGGCAGAAACATACGGTGTTTCTGCCACTAGGGGAATACATAAAGTGTATATGGGTCGGTCGGTTCTGGGTCCAGAACTCCACTGTTACATCTCTCCGGATGTCTGAACTCCACACCTTATCTCTCTGGCTGAACCCAGCCACCCTCAAAGGAAGCTCATTCCAGCCGCTCGAATCGTTGACCTCATTCTTTCCGTCTCTATTCCGGAGCTCGTGATGGTGGCTGAGGTTTGGACCGTAGATAAAGTCTTTTGATTAAGTTTGTAGGCACTCCAATATCAAAGTCTAGGCTTGAAGAATTCAATCCATTATTTAAGAAATGATTTCCTGAACTGAAGTGTCTGGAAAAAGTGAAATATTTCGTCTTCACTTTTCAACAAAAGGAAAGTGAAAAAACATCAGTCCCGACGCAAACACGTTCTACACTGAATGATTCGGGTCTGGATTCCTGTAATTTAATGTGCGTTTGAGAGTTAAGGTTCCCCATTGTAATGGCAACCCCCTGTGGGTGTGGACTGTGGGGGCTTAGATGTGACAGAACCACGAATGCGTCCGCGGGGTCCAAACCCGGTGAAATATGGCTACGGAGTGTCAGGAAGCCGGGCAGGTCTGTAGAAACTGGAGAACAGACTAATATATGGAGTGAGAAACAGAGTCCTATTCAGGGAGCCTGTATGGGGGGCTGGGGGCAAGGGCTTAGACCCATTCAACCTGTGCCGAGACACAGGAACAAGGGTCTCATTACCGTCTTCCAGCTCTGACCTCTGTGAACTTGATCTTGGAAAACAATGTAATGGGGGGGGGGGGGGGGGGGGGGGGGGGGGGGGGGGGGGTCAGAGAGGGAGACTGGAGTGAAGCCAGGCAGGAGCAGGATAATATCTCTGGGAAATAAGTGACTTTTCCTCTCTGACAATAACTGACAGGCGAGGTTTCGTTTTCCCGGCTCCGCTGCGAGGACACGGACCGTAACCTTTTCCTCTGGATGGATTTCAAACCCAACCCACAGGTGTGTCCCTCAGGCCGGTCGCCCTCCCGATGCTTTACCTTCAGGGCACGAAAATAACCGGAAGGGGCATCAGCAGGTTTGCAAATTAAGTAAAAGAAGAGAAAAAAAAACACCAAATGCCCTCTAACCTTTCATTTTGAACACATTACAGAGCGAAGAGAAACGATGAAAGGAACGTATGAAAAGGATGTTTTTTGGCCTCGTTAGTCACTGCGACAATTCAGGTTCTGAAGGTCTGCGGGTCTTCAGACGCGGAAAATTCCACAGGAGAGAAAAAAACACAAAATTGAAAATGCAGTGGCATAAATTCACCCACAGCTGAGGAGTTTAGACTTTTATCTGATTAAAAAGCCAAAGCGGGTCTGAAATCATTCACCTTCAACACAGTTTCTCTCTCCTGCTCTAGAAATGTATTATTATTATTATTAGAAGCAGGACGCCTCGTTCGTCCGTCCTTCTCTGCAATTAAAAGATGACTGGAGCTATTTAGCGCTGCTCCGGTGTGACGCTGTCAGTTTTTGGTGATGGGCGTCGTAGAACCAGAGCTTTCACCTCAGTCCAGGATTCAAGGCTTTGCTGGTTTGGGTTTTTTTTGGCTGTTGGCAGGATAAGTCAGGAAGTTAGGAACATATTTAGATAAAATCTTTAGGAGAGGTGGATATTATGGGATGGAAGGGACGCTATACTGGATTTTGGGGGTGATGGATCTTAATCTGGATCCAATGTGATGTATTAGGTCTACAGTTCTTTGGTAGAAATGACACAATCATCATCTTTGGGCTGGTCTCCTTTAGAAGTCTCCAGATCCATCTCCACCTGTCACCCCAACCAACTGAATGTCCTCCCTCGCCACACCAAGAAACCTCCTCTTTGGTCTTCCCCTTCTTCTCCTGCCTGCAGCTCCATCTCCAGCATCCTTCTACCAGCAGATCCACTATCCCTCCTCTTCTTCACGGGTCAGAACCATCTCAGTCTGTCCTCTCTGACTTTGTCTCCAGGACGTCTCACCTGGACTGTCCCTCTGATGTCTCCTTTCTAATCCTGTCCTTCCTCCTCACTCCCAGAGAACATCTGAACATCTTCACCTCTGCCTCTTGTCTTCTGGTCAGAACCACCGTCTCTAAACCATCCAGCAGAACTGATCTCACCTCCATCTTGGAAAACGGCCTCATCTTTAAGCCTGTCCATCACCATAGCAAACTAGAAGGGGCTCAAAGCTGATTTTTGCTGCAGTCCCACCTCAATCTTGAACAAATTCTTCTGTCCTACTGCAAACCTCAACGCTGTCATACTGCTCTCAAACATATCCTCTACCAAACACTCCAGACTTCCTAACGAGACACCAAAGTCCTCAGATGTCACCCGGGACACATCAAAGTCCGGATCAATGCAACATTCCAGATCTAATATATGGGGCTTTAAATCTCAATTTGCTCACAGGGGGACGATCCCATTCCTCTTCATGCGTTGGCATAAATTAATGAAACGATTTCACAGCTACTTATTACGGTTAATCTTAATCCAGACTTAAACTAGGATGTAGAGTTTTCTAGTTATTCCGGACAAGATGAAACAATTCAGACTCATCGCAACGATCCAACTTCCATGGAAACAACAGAAAAATACAGTTGCTGGAAAGTTCAAGTGCAAAGTGTCAAAAACGCACAATTACTTATTGTAGTTGATAAACGTGTAAAGATTTAACGATGCTAGTACGTAAAAAAAACGATTACAGACACACAGACGGACAATCTGCCGATTATCCCTTCAGCATTTTTATGTTTGGGTACAAATATTTGATCTAGTTTAACTTCCTCTATTGTCAAACTTCTTTTTGGGTTACTTAAAAAAAGGAAATCTCAATTCGGACTCTTTCTCTGATTGGTTGTTGGACCCGTAGCTCAACAAGACGCGACATTAGCCCAAACTCAAAAATAGCCTGAGGTTTGTTTTCTATTTTCAATAATCTTTATCTCATAAAAGCGGTTAACAAATATTGGACCACAGAACCAAAACACAACTATTTATCATTTATCATTTCGGCCTCATTGATTCTAGAAGATTTGAATAGTTTTGACAATTAAAAAGACATTTCATACGCCACCAATGACCAGCATGAGGTTCACGGCTCCTTCGGTACCATTAGTCTCCAGAACTGTCTTTTTTAGTTTTCTTTACTTACATAGAGAGAGAAGCTTTAAGGGCTTTTTATTTTACACTTACTGGCTATCCCCTCCATACTCCCACTAAGATTAAACCAGCTACATCAGTAAAGAATAGAACAAGCTGTCCAATGACATCACCGCTTTGATTTTACCGGGTTTTTGTCTGCTTTGCACGGGGGAGTTCTCTTTCTGTTGAGGGTTGAACAAAAAAAAAAGGAAAAAGGAAACAGCAGGTTCTCACAGTCTTGTCAAAAGACCGGGAGCACAATTCTGACATGACAGGCCAGACAGCCTCTGCTTCGGAGGGGAAAGGTCGAGGGGGGGAGTACAAGAAGGGGGTGTTAAAGGCAACAGGAAGGGCTCCGGGGTCAAGCCCATGCAGATACACGGCACTCTGTCCGTGGTCATTGTCGCGACCTTACAACAAGTGGACGCTATCGGGGGCACGGAGACGCAGTGGCGACAATGGGCACAGGAAAATACACAAACTGGTATTGTTAGTCGGAATACAAAGAGCCGGAACACGGAGAAAAACAAAAAAGCCCGAGGCTGAACAGGGCTGTCTGTACAAAGGAGCTCAGGAGTCCTGCAGACGCAGCCATAATATATGAGGCGGGGGAAAAAGAAATATATATATATGTATATATATACAGCTATATATATATATATATATATATATATACACAAATGCAGTTTATAGGAGAAAAAATGATTCTGATATTCCAAACTTTTCCCTGAATCTGAGTCTAAAGCTGCTAATCAATAGTTCTACCTTAAATAGATGTGGATTTTCTCCTTCTCTCTCTGTTACACAGAATATAATTGGGTTTTAATTCATCAAATTAGTTTACTTTGAGTCCTTTCTACAAGCCTGGACAATAGTTGAGGGAATAATCGATGACATGAAATGTTAAATACACCTTACAGATTCCAATCAGGCCAATAACTCCGTCATAAATTGGCCACATTCCATTCAAAAACATCGTGTTGTATTGTTTGGCGGTCCCGTCTCGCTGAATGGAGGTCACGGTTCGCCCAGCGCCTTATTTACGACGCTACACCCCTGCTGACACTCGGGCGGTCCTACCACCCACCTCGGGTGTCTAAATGGAGCGGGTGGAGATAAGCAGAGTCCCGTCCTTGTCGCTGAAGCTGTGCAGAGGTCAGCAGGAAGGAAGGGAAGCGCTCAGCGCCGACGTGAATGCTATCAACGCCGAGCAGAACCGAGTGGGTATAGGCTGGCCTTCTGTTTATGGAGCTGTCGGTGCCGCCGTGATTGATGGCCCACTCCAGACAATCCACATCTCTCTCATGGGTCACATGGTGGTGCAGCGCGAGATGGATGGACGCGGCAAAGTGTTCCGAGCGTTCCTCCGTAGAAAAACTCAAGAAGCTCCTCCGTCACTTTTAACATCTGAAGAATCCAGAATCTCAAAAGATCCATTGACCGAGTTTTCATTTCATTTCATTGTATCATTTGGGGACGGCTGCTTTTTGCATTAATGTTTTACCTGGACTCTGAAGTGTTCCAAGAGTTCTGGGTACTAGACACTTCAGTAAGAGCGTGTCAGGAACCAGAACTACTTTACTGCCAGTACTTGGTACCCATCCTCAGCCCACACCATGAAGGTCTTCCACCCAGATCAAACAATCTTTGCCCAGCGGCGTCCAAAACTGTAATTGAATCATGAACTCAGCGGCTCTAGAACAGCATCATCCTCACCCGCTGCATACGTGGAGAAACCCGGACCGGGTCCGATTGAGTCTGTGCCTCATCTGTTCCAATTTCGCTCCTCCATCTTAAATCATTCATGTTTTCTTCCATCTCTAACTTGAAAGAGAACTCGCACATCTTTTCTCTCTATTAGAAAACCTTCCAGCACGGCGCCGCCCTCGCCGTCTGATGCTGTCTTGTTGACACTGAGGCCATCACTTATTCATCCGGGCCTGCACTTAAGGTTGGACAACCCTCGACGCGGACTGCGGAGAATAACGGCCGGGGCTTTGAGCTTCACTTTGGGCAGAAATCTTTGTTGAGGCAGAGACATTCAACGCGGTGGAAAGGTCGAGCAAATGCACGGCGGCCACAGCTCCAGGACACAGGAGCTGGGGACAGGGGGGCTTCCTCTGCCTCTCAAATATTTATCCCCTCATAGCGTGAGACGCGACACGGGAGGGAGAAAAGACGGATTCCCGCTGAGCCAGCGATCTGCCAGTGTACACACACAAACAGCATGGAAACAAACAGACGGGGGGAGGCATACGCGTGACCCCTCCGTGACCCCAGCCACGTTTCTAGGATCTTCTCTGCTGATGAGCAGGTAGCCTTAGGTCGGGCTTAGAGGGAGGCGGGGGACCATCTTCTGACAGATCGTCCTCACTTCCTGGCTGGTTGATGAGCCGTCTTAGGGGGGCTGGGGGGGTCTCTCTTCCAGGGGGGTGAGAGTACATTCTACAGCCTTGAGGTGCCTCCCTGTGTCATGGATCTCCGCTGGCGTCAGAGACATCTGCTCAGCTCTGGGCTCTTCTGGTCCCCCCTGTGCTCCCTGATCACGTGGATCATGTGACGAACCTGCATCAGGTGGGCTCAGAGGTTCTGAGCCCCTCCCCCCTTGTGCCTAAGAAATCAGTTGAAAAACGTGATCGGGGGCTCTACTCTTCAGTTCAAGCAGGATGTAAATGTAGCGGCCAGACGGAACCTGTTTGTCCTTCTCCACCATGTGAAACTAATGCTTTGATGAGTGACGGGTTCTGGCTCAGAAGAACGACCTACAAACTCCAGCGACCCAGAACATACGGAGGTAACAGTTCCCAGAACGCACCTGTGTTTACCGTGTGTTTACTGCGTCAGCCTAACACAGGGTATCTGCACATTTATTAAGAACAAATTTAATGACTATTAAGACCTTAATAATATTTATACCATTACCACGGCCGATAGAACTCCAACTGGACCCACAGTACACGTCAGACTGTTATTGGGTTTTAATGAATTTAAACAACGTTCATTTAGTCCTGCACGCATGAGCCAACAGAACTTCCTTTCAAACAACAAAAATAAATCACAAGCATGTGGCAGTAAACACTATTTAACATAAACATGAGTGAGGAGGAGGAAACTCCCCACAACCGCTCTCCCGGACTTTAACCGACCCGAAGAACCGGGTTTAGCTTCATTCTCTTCATCTGAATCATCGGATCGCTCTTTTTCCAAGCAGCTTGACTTTTTTTTTCATACCTTGAAATATAAAAATACCTTGTATTTCAGACGTTTGAAGAGCGTCAGATTCATTCGTAAAAAAAAATAACCCTACTTTTGTGTTTTAGTGTGTTGGCCGGAGCCTTGCGCTAATTAGCTGCAGTTTTAGCCTAGTGTGGATCGGGATGGCGACTCCATTAGCCCACTAAACCCGAAGCGTCGGGTTGAACTGCCGTTTCTTTCGCTTTGTTTTCACTGGTTTTGGTTTTGTTGAGGGATTTTAGTTTGCTTGTCTTTTTGTTCTATTTCTTTGTCATTCGGGGTTTAGGTAGCGCTTTATGGGCGGAGTTTAACTTGGGTTCTGTACGTGACTTCGGCCTCACCTCTTTCATACTACCATCTGACCCGTGTACCAATTATTGTATATCTGGCCTCACTTATAAGTGGATTTTATTGTAAAATATTTCACTTTGAGTGAAAAAGAAATTGTTCAAATTACCCATAGTTCTCGGTTCACGTCCCATCCTTGAGTTCGGCCCCCACGCCGCCATACTGGGTCGAGATGGTGAAGCAAGTGAAAGCGGGCGAAGGAAACAGCCATGGACTTCTGGGACATAAGTTTGTTGGGGAATAAATCAGTCTCTCTTTAACTCGCTGCCATTTTCTACATCCTGCAAAATTAAAACTCTCAGATTCAAAAGCAGCCTCGAATAAATATCCCCCCTAAAAAAAAACCCACCACGAACAAATCACACGGCTCGAAACGCCGGAGGATGAACTTTGTACGCCAACCCACGGAACCTATTTATTACCACCTGCCCACCTGCCTCGTCCCGGAGCTATTCATTATCAAAGAGGCTAACCTGCATGGCCATTAGCTGTGATGCTATTCATGTCCCGCGTGTTGGTGCAGGAATGCCGCTAAAGGTCGGCGCGCCATTAATTCTGCAGGTACAAAAGGAGACGTGGTCCCGTTTGAGGGTGCCGCGGTGAGACTTTGCACCGCCAACACGTAGCCGCCGCCGCTGCCGCGTGTTTAACGGGCCTCATCAGGGAAAGAGACCTACAGAGTGTTTACACAGAGGCATCTCTGAGCTGGTATTAATAATAGAGCCACTTAGCATTCAGAGGCTCTGGTCTCAGCCGGGCTGTTTGTTTCACAGGTCATTAAATTTATGCCGCAGCCCTAATGTTCATTACAGCAGCAAAACCGGCCAGGGGTCCGTAACACTCGCTCACTGTCTTTAACACCCCCCCCCCGCACTGGCGTCCTTTTCATCCTGCCTCTCTCCGTCCATAAGTTGGACAATAATCTTTTCCTGGTTTCCGTAAAAACTAAACCCGAAGATGGTACTGCGAGCAAACTGGCAGGAAGTCAAGGATTTGATATGAATTTATAAGAGAGTGGATCAGCAGTGATTTCCTTAAAATCATTCACCTTTTTTTTTAAATCATGCATCTCTGGAGTTAGGAGTTAGCGAGGAGTCCGGATCGACCCGCCCAGCGTTCCCCTCATTATTCCCTCTAATGCGACTGATTATTCTCCTTAGGGAGAAAACGCTGCCGGGCGGTTCTGCTGGGGGAAGCACAAAACACTCAAAGCACCGGGCGAACCCTTTAATCTGATCTTTAATCGAATTAATCCTCCTTGGAAACGCGGCCGATACTAAAGCCCGGCCAGGAAAGCCTTTTCTTTTTTTTCCTCTGTTGGTCAGGTGACCCAGCAGAGACACAAACTAACCTTTATAACAAGAATCCAAACATTCAAACGGATTCAGCACCAAAGTTCAGGGTTCTAATTTGAAGCCCAAACCAGAATGTTTGTGTTCTGCTGCTGAGCAAACTCTATCTCTGCTGACGCGAGCGGACCGTAACCTCCATCAGAACTTCTCAAACTGTGAGTTTCTTAAAACTACTGCAGAAGAAGTTGATCCACAGAACCAGCAAATGTATATGTGAATGTAAAATATATATACATACATACATAGGTACATATGTATGTATATATGTAAGTATATGAATATACATATAGATAGATATAGTGTGTATATATGTGGGCAAAGACATTCCCAAAGTGAAGGAGCCCACCTTCACAGGGGGTTCTGCTCCGTTGCTGCATGAGAAATCTCCATTAATAATGTGAAGCCCACTAGCCCACATTAATCTATCCTCTACCCTGATGGCACGTGAGCAGTGAGGCGCCACAGCTGCCAAAAGAACTTTGGCAACTGCAAAGAAAAAAACCCAAAGCTGACAAGTGACCTGAGACCCGTAATCAACCCGGTTCTGCAATAAAACCATGCTTTACTGAACGGCTGCAGGAACCATCCATCAGCTTTAATTAAAGAGTGAAGCCTCTGCAGATCTGAGGACATTAGCCGTGATGTTATAGCTCGCACATAGCCTCATTATCCGGACGAGCGGGAGAGTTTTCCCGTCAGACCCGCTGACGGGAAAACTCTCGGACAAAATAACTGTAAACCCAAAGTGACTCATGTTGAGAAGAACATTCTGCTCTCCGCTGTTAAGTACCGACTACAAGTGGTCTAAGGAGGGACAGCTGGTGAACCGGCAACTGGGTCACCATAGATGAGTGGGTGTGTCGGTGGCAGAGGTGAGGCCTTGTTGTCCAATCCCAAAGAAGATGAAGTCCAGAACAAACTAACTGAACCAGCTCCCTCTTCAGAACTGACCTGGGACCAGTACTAGAAAGGTGGTTTTAATCTTATGGCTGGATGTAAACAACAGGAATCCGAAGATGACGCGTCACATGCAAAAAAAGTCTACCGCCAAAGTATACGACATCCACGCCAAATATAATTAATGAAAATACCAAAATATCAAAAAGTACAACAATTTATATGATAATTTACACCGATCAGCCAAAACATTATGACCACCTGCTTAACACACAGCTCCGTGAAGAGAACCCCCCCCCCAGCTTTCTCAAGTCAGTAAAATATGAACTAGTGCAGTAAACTATGATATCCGTTTCTTTATCGTCTGCATATCCGGGTCCGGGTCGCGGGGAGAGAAGAAACTTTGATGTTTACAAGATAAATCTGAGGTCAGTTGATGACTATCAAATTTGGACTCAATCTCAAAGTTGAGGAGTTACAGCCCGAAAACTTTTGGATATAATGCTCCCCCTAGTGTCGGGGAACAAACAACCAAAATCCATCCAGTTCTTCCTCACGCTAAGATCTCCGAGGGTAATAACTTTGAAAATGATCCATGAAATAGTTTTTGAGTTTTCGCGTTCACATTTCAGGGATAAAAATTGCCAGACATAGAATTTTCCTGGAAACATATAATATGGATAGGAAAAATAAATATAGTAAATATGTGTAAAGGTTGGTGAAGCTAGAATATATAGTTTGAGGAATTTCCTCCAAAAAAAAGCTGTTTTGGTTCTTTAGTCTCGATAACCAAATTTAAAAAAGTCTCATTAGATCCAGCGAGGATAATAAAACTGAATTGGTATCCAGCCCTTCTTCCATACATCTGTTATCTCTTCTACCTGATCTGGCCTGAAGTCCAGATGACGAGAATCTCTGCAGAGAGTCACCCCCCCGACTCTCTAATTAAAGCTGACACACTGGAGCCGGCCGGGGGTCAAAGGTCTCCACGCACCCACCGACACAAGCAGGTAGCCAGCCACCGTGAAACAAGCTGAAGGCAAGTCGCCATCACCCGCCTCCTTTCTCTGCTTCTCCTCCCCCACAAGTCCTTGCTTCTCCTTTCCATGCCTCCGCCTCCTCCAATCCTACGGTTCATATTCTCAAGTTTAAAGAAATAAAGGAGGAAAAAAAAAGAAACCCATCCGCCTCACCTCAACATCAACCCAAGAACGGCTCAGAGGTCACAGAATAAAAGTTCTGTCGTGGTCATCCCAGTCCCCTGACAAAAACCCTACAGAACATCTGTGGGATGTTCTGAAGAGGAGAGTCCACAAGCGTGGACCTCAGAACCTGAAGGTGGAGAGATTCTGTATGGAGGAAGGGTCTCAGATCTTCTCCATGTGTCCTCAGACCTCATCCCAGACTACAGAAGGAGAATCAGGCTGTTATTGAGGCCAAAGAGGTCTCATCGTGGATATTGACCGTAAAGATACCCACACTGGGTTTTTTTTTGTGGAATCTGTTAATCCAAGAACTAAATATATAAATGAATAAGAATAAATAAGGAATCATGTGACAAGAGATGAAGTACCAGAGATAACTCTGAGTAAACATTCATGATAACCCTCAGATACTTCATGTCGTAACAGGAGGCCAGTATTATAAATATTTAGAATACCGTATTTCTGCGAAAGATAAGTTACCAGAATGGGGACCTGAAAACTGATCAACGTTTCACTAATGGCTGCATTTTTTGGGGGTTTCCAGGCGATGGGGGTCTCACTGCTACAGATGGGCAAAGTCTTCACGGGTACGAGGGTCGGTCAGGTAGAAGATGGAAACCAGGTCATGTGATAAGAGTCTGGCGTCTCTTATCACATGATAAGAGCTGTTATTTACTTTTAATGATGCACTTTATATCCATTCCCTTCCATAAGTTGGTCACACCTGTCCCTCTGAGTCTCCATCGGTATCCTTGGAGTCCACGGCGCCCTCAGAGCCGCGAGGATGCACAAAGCAACAGCGACAATAAACACCTTTCAGCCGGAGGCGCCGTGTTAGCGGTAACCACGGTCCGTCCACGGCGCCAGGGACAAACACAGATCCGACATAAAAGCGGTCCGCTGCTCAGTCAGGGAAGAAACGTTGACCCTCTATTATCTCACATTATTGCTTTTATTCACAATCTTAGATTAAACTGAAGCAGGGGACGCTCACAGGAGACGCCGCCGCTGACACGCGACATTAGCATTCATTGGGCTACGATGCCGGATGAGAGGCTTTATTGTCACGTATAACTAGACAAAGCACAACGTGGGGACATTTTGTTCTCTGCATTCGACCCGTCCCTGAGGAGAAGTGGCGCCGGCGGAGAAAATTTGGGGGTTCAGCATCTTTCTCAAGGATGCTTCCATATATAGGCCGCAAGGGGGGGAAGGGATTGAACCACCAGCCTTCAGATAATGGGGCCACCGCTCTACCTTTGGAGCCACACAGGTTCAAACCCCGATATTGAATGTTCCCAACATGGGGCTTGAACCCACGACCCTATGATTAACCCATAAAGACCAACGGAGGCACAAGTGTCACAAAGGGTAAACCAGAAAACACAAATATCGCAATTTGTAACACCAGTTAGGACAAAATAAGGATCTCTTCAACCCCAAAAACGTTTGGCACAATGGACTTCATCTAACACTTCAAATTGAATCACCCTGAGAAACATAGTAAGTTTAGAACCTAGCGTTAGCAGATTGGCTTAAGCTAGCGGGAGCTTGGAACCACGAGTCCTGAAGTCCATGAACGAAAACAACGTACAACATATAACAGACTGAACGTGGGGCACAAAGTTTTATTTTCATTTCTAATGTTTCATACAATGGGTTAAAAACATGGATGGTGGGTACGTTCATTTGTACAGGTCAGAACACATACACAAGGCCGACCAGCCTTTTTCCTTCCATTGTAGCCCTTCAAAATAAGAGCACTAAAAATACATTACTCATTATGATTTTTTAAACTTTAAAGGAAAAAAAAATCGGAATCAGCCGTTCAGATTTGATAAAAATGGGTGATCGGCAAAAATAGCGATCGCTGCATCTCTACGAAAAAAAATCTAACAGTTTCTATCCTAACATACATCCAACCCTTCCGATCAGATTCGGAAAGATCTGTCACATGGTTTTGTGCAGTTCTGCTCAAAGTCAAAGGACTGAGTAACGTTGGAAAACATCGGCTCACTGAAGGCAGTAAACGATTAAGCCGCACTGAATAAAAGACAACAGATGGAGGCAACAGAAGATTTCCTCCACCTTCTCCGCGCCAAAACAATCAATACAGTCCAAATCTGGATGTCAACAACTTATAAATCAATACGTGACAGATTGAATGATTTTTGTTTTATTGGATGATGATGATGACGACGACTATTATTATGACTCTCTACTAAATGTGTCAAGAAAACGTCGACGCCTTTCCCTCAGTGCCTTGATTTGCAACGTGCAAGAAGGCGATAAAGGAGGAAATGAGGGAAAGTAACAGTAAAGACAAATATTTGCCTCTGCTGAGAGACTTATTTTCCTTCTCGTGTGATAAAATAGACGAGAATTTTCTTCTTTTGTTTTGCAGTGAAAAATGATTTTTTGCTGCGTCAGCCGTTTTTCCAGCTAGTGGGCCGCTTTGATGGAGCTGCTTGACCGTGGCGTGGCAGACCCCTGCCCGGCCCGGTGACTGATGCACACGAGGCCACGCAGGAGAGCTTTATTAAACCACGGCGAGGACCCATCACTCTCCTCCTGACATATTGGGGGCTCACCTTGGGGTGGGGGCGGGTGGGTGCACCAGCAGGAGTCAAGGAGATATGAAACATTTACTGGGTCTGGGTGAGGAGAGGCAGAGAGGTCAGCTTTCCAACATGCTGAACTTTTGAATTTTAACTGTGGTTCTTATTTTCAGTTGCATAAGAGCTATTTGAGTACCTGGCCAGTGTGTGTGTGTGTGTGTGTGTGTGTGTGTGTGTGTGTGAGTGTGTGTGTGTGTGTGTGTGAGTCATATAACAGGAACGCTGTGAGCCGTCAGACTGCAGAGAACCAGGGAGCAATGACAAACCCATCACTTAACCTGCTGGTTCACTTCACTGACACACACACACACACACACACACACAGACACACACACACACACACACACACACACACACACGCACACACACATTCACAAACACACACACACACACTCACACACACACACACACTCACACACACACACACACACACTCACACACACTACAGCTGCAAACCTGTACAACCTGAAAGAACAAACTCCAACACCCTCCTCCTCCTCCTCCTCCCAGCCTTCATCACCAGCTGCAGGAGGCTCCATACAGTCTGGACCTGCCAGCATCTGTAACCTGACAACCACCTGCAGCTGCACCAACACCCCTGGGTGCAGCATGCAGAGCCAACAACAGCAGCCGTTCAGACTCGGAGCCGGGCAACGTGACGATATGTTTAGTGTAACGACGGAGAGGCGTGTCGTTTATTTAGTTTGGTCCTACAGAAAATAAAAAATCACACTCTCAGTAATAACATAGTCGTACGCGGCGGCGAGTGAAGGACAGGAAGCAGCCTCCGCACCATCAAACCCAGCGGCGGCTGCAGCTCAGGAGGTTATTGGTTAGATCTCGGGGGCCGAGCCCAAACTGGGCCAAAGGTGAATGTTCTACCGGCGTGAACGGTTATCGGTCCTGATGAGCGGGTAGCGCCGCGCATGATAGCCTCTGTCGTCACGTGAACGGGTGAACGCTGGATCATGTTGTAAAGCGTTCGGACGGGTTTGTCAGACGAGAAGGGCGCCACAGAAGTCGACATCGGAGACTGACGTGTTTTTGTGGTGTGATGTCTCCAGGTTAATTAACCCCTAAGAGACCAGGGGCTTCAGGGTCCTGAGAGACCCGCCTGGAGTCACAACGCCACAGCTTGAATTCTTCTTTACTGATGTTTAACAAATATTTCCCCCAAAAGCTCCCAATCCCCTGCATTGCACAAGCAACCCGCCCCCCCCAAAAAAAATACAACAACAAACAAAAACTATCCACTATAAATATATATAAATATGTAATAGATAGGTGATATATTAAAAAGGTTGACATGAAAAATCAGTTACAGATCAGCATCTTATTCCTATTTAGGTTCAATTATTATTGTTTTATTTAGAGATTTTTTATTTATTTATTTATTCTTTTTACAAATGTCCGAAATGAGGGGAAATCCGTTTAAAATTCAACGGAGCTGCAGCAGATATTTTCCAATAATTTGTTTCATGTGACAAAAGCCCAAGAGTTTCATTTTAATATAATAAATAAATGTCAAAGAAAATAACAATGCTCATATATAATGAATTTAAGAAAGAGGGGATATGAGGGTGACAACTGTTTAAGAAAATAGAAGCAGTTTCACGCTACCATATAGAAATTTTCAGTTTTCTAAAGAAATAAAATAAATAAACAAAAAAATATATATATAAAAAAAATATAATGGCAGTATTAAGTAAAAATGCATATTTTTGTCTCGTTTTTCTTCATACGATCAGACGTTTGTTGGAAAACTGGGGTCATGAATGAATACATAGAATAAATAGAAAGAACCTGATTTTAATTCTCTTCCGGCTTTGAGCCATAATGTGACATTTGTGAGAGTTTCACCAAACGAACTCTGCAGAGTGAACGAAACAAGGACAACGGCGCCATCAAAGCCCTTGACTTCTTGGTGACGGACATTTGTCAGGGCCCATTACCTCATCGGAGGTAGTAACGCCGCCATGTGCTCACACTCTGAACGAGAAAGTAGTGCGTCAGTGTGTGTGTGTGTGTGTGTGAGTGTGTGTGTGTGTGTGTGTGAGTATGTGTGTGTGTGAGGTGGGCAGACAGCCAAGACAAACTGACAGAGGCTGGCGCCGACAAAGAGGTGACTTAGGGGTGATTAATGCAAAACACAGCCGACACAAATGTCAGATCTCAGACAAATTAAAACATCGTCAAGAAACAAATATTCCCTTTCACTTGTTTCTTAACGCCCAAATACATTTTCTCAACACAAACACCTTATTGTACGGTAAATGTTTAGACTTCATTCCGATTTTTTTTTTCCAGCCCTCACAGATGTGTAACTTTGGCACGTCACATAAAAAAATAAATCACCTCACACTGATTTATGTGGAGTGCGGTGACGATGTGAGGTCTACGGCCGTGTTGAGCTCATTACTGTCATAACATTTGTTAGTTTGGGTTCACTTCTCTGCTACAGGACCGTTTGGTTGTGTGTTTAGAATCCCCTCATTTTTGCCTCGAAGGCTAATTGACTTGCGCCTTGCTGGTCACCATTTGAATCTGGCCACGTTCTTCGGACTGACCCGCCCTGTGACATCACACGCCGGGAGATTGAGCCTCGTCAGCCGCCGCGTCAAAGTAAAACAGTGAGAGATTTAACAGTACAACAAACTGATTTTCAGAATAAAATGTTTTTCATAAATGAATGACTATGTAATAACTATGTAATAGATATTTAATCCTCTATACATTATACAGGATGTAATAGAGGTGTAATAAATATGTAATAAATGTAATATTCTATACATTATAAAGGATGTAATAGAGGTGTTGTAATAACTATGTAATAACTATGTAATAGATATGTAATAGAGGTGTAATAGATATGTAATCCTCTATACATTATACAGGATGTAATAGAGGTGTTGTAATAAATATGTAATAACTATGTAATAGATATATAATCCTCTGTACATTATAGAGGATGTAACAGAGGTGTTGTAATAAATATGTAATAACTATGTAATAGATATGTAATAGAGATGTAATAGAGATGTAATAAATGTAATATTCTATACATTATACAGGATGTAATAGAGGTGTTGTAATAAATAGGTAATAACTATGTAATAAATATGTAATAACTATGTAATAGATATATAATCCTCTGTACATTATAGAGGATGTAACAGAGGTGTTGTAATAAATATGTAATAGACATGTAATCAATTCTTTAAAAAAATGTAAAGACATTTTTAACATTTCTGAAAGAGTATTCGTTTGTCATTGGATCAAACGGTCGTTTTTTTAAATCTGAACCAGCATCCATGTTCATATTTTTGCTGGGCGGTGTTGAAGTCATGCAGCTGATTTTACCCAGAACTCATCATGACATTGATTATGTTCACATTACCAGGCTGAAGAATCTCAATACAGATTAAATTTGCTGCATACCAGATTTTTACAGGCCGTGTGAAGGGATGAATGTGTTTTCTAATGAGCCTGGAGTCATTTTCCTGGGTGATTTAAGGGACGTGTGATCCGTTTCCTCTATAACGTTATCTTAATGGCCGTTTGGAAGATGTGTGAGCTGACATTATCTCCTTCTTTGCAGAAAAAAAAATACCCTATCAGAAACACGTGATCACATGAACCTCAGAGTTCACTTAGCGAGAGTGAGAAACAAACAGCATCAGGTACAAAAGTGGAGACTCAACATTTGCCTCGACCTCCACCTGGTTAAACTTTAGGCCACAAGGTGCAACAAATAAACGCCCGCAAAAAATACCGATATTCAAACATCCCTCTCTCGCTTTCTCTTCTGGTTCTTTCTGGAACACACTCATGCACACGCACATGCCAGCACACACTCAGCACACACAACACAGTGATGACCTTTACAGTGAAAAATGAATACATGAATAATACTAAAATCTGCAAATGACAAATCTGCATTTGGCCCTCAAGGTTTCCCCAGAGTTGAGCTTTAGAGAGTCAAATGAGGGCGTTCAGATTTAATCTGTCCCCTCTGGGACACACACACACACACACACACACAGACACACACACACACACACACACACACACGTACTCACATGAACCACAAAAACACACACACACATATAAAAACGCACACACACGCAGAGACACATAAACATACGTACACACTTACACATAGACACACATACACGTACACACATGAACCACACGTACACACAAACACACACTCACATACACACACAGAGACACATAAACATACGTACACACACAGACACACACACACATACAGAGACACATAAACATACATACACACACACACGCACACACACATACAGAGACACATAAACATACATACACACACACACACACACACACATACAGAGACACATAAACATACATACACACACACACGCACACACACATACAGAGACACATAAACATACATACACACACACACACATACAGAGACACATAAACACAGGTACACACATGACCCACACATACACACATACACACACATAGACACATAAACATACGTACACACATACACATAGACACGCATACACATACACACACAGAGACACAAACATACGTACACACATACACATAGACACGCATAGACATACACACACAGAGACACAAACATACGTACACACACACACACACACACATACAGAGACACATAAACACAGGTACACACATGACCCACACATACACACATACACACACACAGACACATAAACATACGTACACTTACACATAGACACACATACACATACACACACAGAGACACAAACATACGTACACACACAGACACACACACACACATACAGAGACACATAAACATACATACACACACATACACACACACACACACAGACACACACATACAGAGACACATAAACATATGTACACACTCACACAGAGACACATAAACACAGGTACACACATGACCCACACATACACACATACACACATACAGACACATAAACATACGTACACACATACATAGACACGCATACACGTACACACAGGAACCACACGTACACACAAACACACACACACACATATACACACACACACACATATACACACATACAGACATGTAAACATACAAACACACATACACATAGACACGCATACACGTACACACAGGAACCACACGTACACACACACACACAAACACACACACACACACACTGAGGCAAGGCAGCAGAATGATTTGCTATTGAATGAACTCAACAAATATTGATTGCCATTTCGTCAGTTGAAGGAACCTGAGTTTTACTGTGTTGAGAAGAGGAGGAGGGGAGAGAGGTGGAGATTAAATGAATGCAAAGAGAAGAGAAAGGAGAATAAACGGGTCAAGAGAGAGGAGAAAGGAGAGTAAAAGGGACAAGAGAGAGGAGAAAGGAGAGTAAAAGGGACAAGAGAGAGGAGAAAGGAGAGTAAAAGGGACAAGAGAGAGGAGAAAGGAGCTCTTGCGTTTAGGTGACATCACAAAGAATTACAATAATTACAATAATTACCAAAGATTGTAATTATTGCAATCCAAAATAAAAACTGTTGTCTACTGCCTGTTTCATCACACCTGTGCTCTTCTCCAACCACAGCGTGACAACACAAAAACACCTGAAGAAGAAGAACCAGTCTCCCGTCTGGATCATCAGTACCAGATGGACCAGTCAGTCCGACAAAGTCCTGCAGAGACTGCGAGGGGTCGGATCTACGGAGGGTTTGCTAGATTTTTGTTGCGAGGAGCTCCGTCTCGCCTTCACGATGTGGCTTTGGACCAGAAGTGTTCTGTTTGGCTTTTGGACTAAATGATCCAGGATGTGACGAGAGATAAACCGCCGGCGGCGCTGGAAGATAAATGACTTCTGCTCTCACTGCAGAATTCAACCAGATGACGTCGTTCCTGGGCAGCAGTCGGAGGTTCTGTTCCATCCAGACCTTTTTTTTCAACAGATGTCGGTCACTCTAATTATTAAGTAAAAGATTGTTGGTGAACTTTAAACAATTGCAGATTCATCTTTTAACCATTGCTAAAAGATGAATCTCCTCCTTCAAACTTGGACTACATCTGACCAACGATTGAGAAATGATGGCGCAAACACTTTTGGAGACAAGCTCCCCCTAGTGGCACAAATATCCCACTGACCTTTCCCTGAATCAATCCAGTTGTTCCTCGCACTCAGGTCTGTGCTGAGAAAAAATTTGAAAAGGAAACACGAAACAGTTTTAGAGTCGTGGCGCTAACGTGACTCATCTGTGGCGGCGCGGCGAGCAGAACTTTAATGATCCGGGGAAACCTGACGACACTTTCATAGAATTCTGTCCAGATACTTTGGAGCAGATGTGGTCGGATAGAACCCCGGCAGGTTCTGATACGGTGAGAGAAGCTGGACGCAATAATGAGAAGAGGAGTTAAAGTATGACAGCAGAGGAAGCTAGAAGAAGGGAGGAGGAGGAAGGAGACTCCCCTGTGGGGGACGGGGGAGAGGATCAGATAGGAGGCAACAGAGGGAGCAGCAACTGTTTGACCTTCGACCGGGGAGTTAAGTTCTGGTCAGGTCCAAAATCATAAAGCAGGCTAATCCCTTCAGAGAGAGAGAGAGAAAGAGGGAGAGATGGGGAAGGAGAGAGAGAGAGAGAGAGAGGGAGGGAGAGAGAGAAAGAGGGAGAGATGGGGAGGGAGAGAAAGGGAAGGAGTGAGAGAGGGGGGGAGGGAGAGAGGGAGGTAGGGAGAGAGAGAGAGAGAGGGAGAGAGAGAGTCTCCTATCTGCTCTGGTGTGCATCAGTCAGAGTTTATCAGAGTTCACACCTTCAGGATTCTTCAGGTATCTCTGAACCTCCCATCGTTCTTTCCACACTGAAGTCTGACTTTGAACCTGTGAGAATGTTTGCTGCCGCCTTTGAACTGATTCATACTTTATTCTGTCATATAATGACCAATTAGTAGAACAGACTCCCCGAGAAGGAAAAGTCTAAAGTTTTTATAAGGAAGACGCCGACAGTCACTTCAGAGTAGAAGGGAAGAGGAAATCTGCAAACGCAAAGTGCAGTATCTGCTTCTTCTTCTTCTTTTTTATACCATTCACCTTTTGTCCCGATCAAAGGGTGTCGGAGTGATCACGCCCCTGAACCCGAATATGCTCCTGATGTGGAACATGGTCCCGATGGTTCCGATGAGCGGGCGGCGTCTGGTTTCTCAGAGACGCCGCTGCCACCATCTGATGAAGGTGTGTGAAAGGGTGAATGTTGCTTCTGGTTGTTAAGTGCTTGAGTGGTGGAGCAGACAAGCAGGACTTTAAGTAGAGTCCATTTAGTCGTACATTAAGTGATGACTCCGCCCACAAACTGTTACTTACTGCGTCTGACTGCAGCGAGTGTCTCAGTGTCACTCACATTTATTCTGTCACTCAATCAGCAGTAAAATATAAACGGAGACAAACACTTTTACGCTTTTCTTAGTTTGCAGATGTTGAACATAATTCAAGCAATATTCATCTTCTTCTTCTGGCTGTTTCCTGTCGGTGTCGCCACTTTGTCTTCCTCTGTGACCCCAACCAACTGCATGTCCTCTCACACCACATCCAGAAACCGCCGCTTTGGTCTTCTCCATCTCAGTCTGTCCTCTCTGACTTTGTCTCCAGGACGTCTCACCTGGACTGTCCCTCTGATGTCTCCTTTCTAATCCTGTCCTTCCTCCTCACTCCCAGAGAACATCTGAACATCTTCATCTCTGCCTCCTGTCTTCTGGTCAGAACCTCCGTCTCTAAACCATCCAGCAGAGATGCTCTCACCTCCATCTTGGAAACCTTTCCCTTCACTCCTGCTGCTGCTCTTCTGTCACAGATAATTCCTGACACACTTCTCCACCCACTCCACCCTGTCTGCACTCGCTTCTTCACCTCTTCTCCACACTCCCCGTATCTCTGAATAGTTGAGCCCAAGTCCTTAAACCTCCACCTCTACTCCTTCATGCTCACCTCCTCCTTTCATTCACACACATGTTTTCTGTCTCGCTGCTACTGACCTTCATTCCTCTTCTCTCCAACACATACCTCCACCTCTCCAGGTTCTCCTCCACCTGCTCTCACTACAGATCACAATGTCCTCCACCAACATCATAGTCCATGGAGACTCCTGCTGACCTCCTCTGTCAGTATGTCCATCACCACAGCAAACAAGAAGGGGCTCAGAGCTGATCCTTGATGCAGTCCCACCTCCACCTTGCACCCACCCATCACTCCTACTGCACACCTCATTCAGTGATTCCCTGAATCTACAATCTAGTGTATCGTTGATCGTGATGTTCTGGTCCTGCCAGCCTCTAAAACCGCATCAATTATTTTACATACAATTTTGAAGACGAGCGGATCGGCGCCGACCTCCTGACCTCCAACATCTCAGCTCAGATCTTAACTGTCAGACTGATGAGTCCAAACAACCCTCAACCATTTACTGAGAGTATAAGAACTCCTCACAGCGGGTTGAAGAGGGACGATTAAAAAAGATGAATAAATAACTCAATAAAGTGCAGAGGAGTTTTATTTTGCCAGAACCTCCTCGGCTGGTGAGGCAAGACTGAGCAGCGGTTTGAATGAAACCCAGAACTCAGGCTCCAGGAGACCTTCAGCGCCTCCTGATGAGGTTTGATTGACAGGCTGCAGAAACCTTCGCCTCTTTCAACAGTATGTGTGTGTGCATGTACGTGTTTGTGTGTACGTGTGTGTGTGTGCCCGTGTAGTGGCTGTTTGTGGTCGTGTGTGCGTGTGTGTGTGTGTATAGTGGTTGTGTGTGCATTCCTGCGTGTATTCTTGCATGTGTCTATGTGTGTGTGCATGAGTGTCTGTGTGTGTGTGTGTGTGTGTTTTTGTTTGCATGAGTGCTGGTGTGTGTGTATGTGAAGTGGTTTTGCGTGTCTAGTGGTTGTGTGTGAGTGCGTCTGTCTGTGTGTCTGTGTGAGTGTGTGTCAGCTTTTGTCTGTGTGAGTGTGTGCGTGTGTTTGTGTGCATGAGTGCTGGTGTGTGTGTGTATGTGCGTGTGTGTGGTGGTTTTGCGTGTTTAGTGGTTGTGTTTGAGTGCGTGTGTGTTTGTGCGTGTGTTTGTGGTTTTGTGCGTGTGTAGTGGTTGTGCCTGTTTGTGTGTGTCTGTGTGAGTGTGTGAGTGCGTGTGCATGTGTGTGCGTGTGTGTTTGTGTGTGCACGTGTGGATGGAGGTTCAGGTATTCGCTCTGTTAAGCGTCTGTCATTAAACGGTGTGTGTTGTGTGTCTTTCACGGTTCAGTCCAGGCAGGAAACGGAGTCAGAACCGAGTTTGACTCCAAATTCAAACGACACAGTTTAAAGAAGGTAATGAAACAAAATCTTATAAAAGTATCGTTCAATAATGAGAGGAGGAGAGAAGATGAGATAAAAAAGGTTTGATTGAGGGGAAAAACACTTGGGGTCATAAAATCTCGCGGCGCTGAAACGCTTGAGAGGAAATTAAAACTATTATGATGAGTGAAAAGTGCTTTTACTCTTAAACAAAAAGAAAAAGTTAAAGAACAAGCTGGAATAAGTTTCTTAAAGTCTGCGTCTCTGGATTTAACATAACAAGTAACGAGAAGATTATAAAAAATAATAATCTATAGTAGATTATTCATGTTCTGTATTACAGTAATAATAATAAGCTTTAGTTTTAATATCAATACAATTGTTCGGTAGTCATTCATATAATAATATAAAGCTACTTCTGCTTATCGAAATAATAGATTTGGCCTTAAATGCTATTTGATATGTTACTAAAAAACAGGAAGTCTCCATTAAACATTAAAATGACATTTTTAGTGTAGCAGCAGCATTTCTATGCTAAAGAGAAAGGGGCCTAGGATGGAGCCCTGGGGCACACCACAGATCAAAGGAGTCAGCAAAGGATGACTATTCCAATTTTTTTTGTAAGTGAGACTTCTGATAATATAATTAAATTAAATTAAAATTATAACTATAAAGAAATAATTAATTGAAATAGACATTTCATAAGAAAATAGTGTCGGATTTTTGTTTTTACCGATTCAATTTTTTTTAATAGAATTTCTATGAAAGTAAATGATTAAATGAAATATGCATGAACATTTTTTCCGTCCCCCCCAATTTATTGCACAGTCCTATTTACTATAACGCGCCGTCACCACTATCCATGAGCTAAGCCCCGCCCCTCCCCGCTGAAGTCTCATTCTCAATAATGATTTTTTACGACACTAGTGACATTAATGACCTGACACGTATTTATTTCAGCGAGCCCGGTTCAGAGCAGGCTTTACTTTTACAGGTTCTGGAGATTGAGAAAGCCCAGATCTCGGCCGATACCGTGGGATTGTTTAGATTTCGCTCCTTCATCGTCCTGAATATACAAATCTTTGTGCTGCAGAGAAACGCCACACGCCGAACCGACAACCTTCCGCAGATAAATATAAAACGGATTACGCCTGAGAGGTGCCGCAGCAGAATTCCATTTTCTACCCATAAGACCTTTAAAACAGACATTAAAGTGATTTATGGATCTGTCGCCGGGGCAGAACTTTCCCTTCCATCCTGTACGGATATAAAAAAAATAAAAAATTAATAATTATCCTGCATAAACGTTTTTTAACCTGCGGCGATGTCATGATTTTCAGGAACGGGTCGTTTCGGTCCTGTTTACTTTTGCCGTTAAAAAACCCGACTAAGCGATCCAGATGTTAAAGAGGAGAGGAGACGCTCGGAACCGGGATGATCTATTTGTTTCGCGTGACGCCGCGTGACGCCGCCACGGATTATTCCGTGTCGGGTTTTGGAATCAACACTCAGGTGTTCTAGTCCAAAATGAGACCGAACCTTTTTACGCTTTCCAGTTTTGTTGTGCCACAACAAAAGGCAAATGTTTTGTTGTGGCACAACAAATAAATAAACAATTTCATCACAAATTTTTTATTTATTTATTTATTTTTTTTACAGTTTAAAAACACGTTTGACCGAAAGATTTGCCATTTTATAGTAAATTTAATCATTGGAGAGTTTACTAATTGACAGAATTAAATCAAATATATACCTTTAGCCGGTTTAGTTTCTATTTATTATATATTCTTTTATCTTATTATGGGGTTTTAGGTGTATTTTGTGACTTTTATTATTAATGAAATAATAATAATAATGAATAATAATACATTTAATTTATAATGCTACAAAGTAAAAGCAGAAATGAAGTTTTTCTTACTCATAAGAAAAAAAAAAAAAAGAAATCCTGTCGTTCAAAAGTTCCAGGCGAAATGAAACTCGGCCCTGAAGCAAAAAAAAAGAAAAAAGGATGAGGGAGTCTATAAAGTCTGACACGTTTGTAAAGTCGAGATCTGAATCCCTCATCCAGCGCCGGAAGCAGACGTGTGAAGCGGCCCGGCGGCCCGTATACATTTCATTGGGTTTTTTAAACAAACGGCGGCGGCGGAGCAGATCGCTGCAGCAGCAGCGTTTATCAGGTGGTTGTGACACGCCACATTTCCAGAGTGATGCCGCCGTGACCCCCCGCCTGCAGCGGCAGGAGACCGCTGAGGGCCTGAGGGGCTCGGCCCACCCAGGCGGCGAGCTGGCGAGCTGTTGATGAAGTGAGGGGTCACTGCGGGGCTAAGTGAGACCTCACACTGGACAAGCGGGCCAGACCTCTGTCCAAGGTGGCATATGGGTGTGAGAGAGGTGAGGAAGCTGAAGAGGAGGAGGAGGAGGAAGGGGGGGGTCGCCAAGCTGTCCACCCCGCTCTCACGAGACCCCCAGCTGTCACAACAGACACTTACCAGCCCTCACACTAAACACTCATCAGGGAGAGGGGGGGGCAGCATCCTTCCTCTTTCAGCAGAAGGACGGAAAAGAGGGAAGGATGGAGGGAAGAGAGAAGGTAATCTCTTCTTCCTGCAGCTCTGATGTGGGAGGAATGCTGGGATGTGGCCCCCGCCGCCGCCGCCCTCCACCGCTTCTGAAGTGGGGCTACAAACCTGCTAATTATAGCCGCTAACGGATGAAGGTGTGACCTGAATAGTTATTTTAAGTCGAGTGCAGACTTGTGAGAACTTCTGCAAGGGGGGGGAGACGAGGGAGTCGCAGCGGGACACAGGAAGTCCCGGCTCGGACCGCCAGAACCGAAAAAAACACAGCTGGACGTCACGGCGAGCTCGGATCAGACTGCAGCACAGACCATAATTTTATTTTAATAATGGCACAGGTTATAGCTCTTAATAGGGACTGATTTTTATTTATTAATCTTTTTTTTTTATACACTTAATCCTGCCCTCAAAACTCACTAAAACACACTTTTACTTTTATTTGTTATTATCTTGTCTTATTTGTTCAATTTTCATTTTACAAAGATGAAAGGATCCAACTATTGTTATAGGAAATAAAACATCTGTGTATAACGTACATTTTCATTCAGTCAGAATAATCAAATTAAAAGAGTTAAGTCGCTTTATTGTAAGATTTTGGGAAATTCTTCCAAATCGACCAAAAATAAAATCTTGGTCGATTTTATTTCAATTTTGGGATTTTTGGGAATTTTTTCTACCCACTCATACCGCCTCCTCCTTCCCCGGTCTAAGCTCAGCACCATGGGTGATCGGGCCTCCTGTTCTGCTGCCCCTCGTCTGTGGAATGACCTCCCTACCATCTGAGGGCTCCACAGACGACTGCTGTAGGTTTGTTTAAATAAGTTTGTTTCCTGAACATTCTTAAGGTAGAACATTGAAACTGGAACATTATTCAATTTTTCCAACGTAAAAATGAAGAAAAAATGGAAAATATAGTAATTCTTTAGCTAACAGTTATAATTAGAGAAGCACCGATTGCAATTTTCTTGGCAGATAATTAATTTTTTTTCTCCAATAATGTAATAAGCTCTTATTTTGAAGGATTACAGTGGAAGCGACGAGGCTGGTCGGCCTTGTGTATGTGTTCTGACCCGTTAGAATGAATGTACCCTCCGTCCTTCAACCAACTGTATGACATTTCAGAGGGAAAATAAAACTTTCTACGCCTCATTCAGTCCATTATATTTTATATGTTGGCCTTTTTTCAGGGACTTCTGGGATTGCGGCTAGCTCTGAGCTCCCACTAGCTTTAGCTAAACTGCTAACGTTAGCTTCAAAGCTTTCTATGTTCTTTGAGGTGATTAAATTTGAAGTGTGTGAATGTACTTTAAAACATTCAAAATATGCTAATTAAGTGAGTTAAATCCTTTTATTGTAAGATTTCTTTTGTGTATTTCGTTTTTACTTCTGGACCGGTCTGGAGAGAATATGCTGTTACGTTTGTTTTTTAATTAAATAGCTTGATGGATTTTCTGCAAATCCTATCTTCACCTCCGTGTTTTATGGTTTGTTTGTTTTTCCTCTGACGGTAAAGAGGAAGCTGCAGAGAAACTCTCCGGTGTAAAGACTTATTTTCAAAGTAAAACAATCAACAATTAGAAGGTAAATACAGAAAAATTAAAGACCAAGTTGCAAAAAATGAAAGAAACGAAAAAAAAATAAAAATAATCTTTTTGTTTTGTTTTTAGGATATAGAAGCAGAAAAGCGGAAAAAACATTAACATCGATGACAAACACTTTCCCTCCTATAAAAATATGATTTCTTGCTTCGTGACACAGAACCGGGAAGAACCGGTTTATTCTACCTCCTGAGCATTTCATACAAAATAGTGAGAAAATATCAAATCTTCTATAAAACTTCTTCCTCCTCCTCCTCCTCCACCACCTCCACCTGCTTCTTTGTATCCCCTGCATGCCGCTCGTTCCTCCACCAAACCCGCCCCCCCCACCCTCCTCTCTTTTCTCTCCACACCTGAGAGCCTATTGACGGAGTGTCCCGGTAACACGCGTATCACTTAACCCCGTGTCAAAACACGGGCGTAACGTAATCCTGGGGAGCAGAAGGAGGTCCCGGGCGCCTGAAAGGGAATGTGTGCGAGCTGGGAATAACGACAGCTCCCCTCGCCGGGCGCGTACGGCGGCGTACCGGGTTACATCGGGGAGTTGGAACACAGCCAGACGCTGAGAGAGGCGGAGCGGCGCGCCTGCGCCTCAGGGATGCGCGGAACAATGAGGAGAAACGCGATGCAGCCGTAACAGAGGGATTGACACCATGCAGGACAAGAAGAGAGTAGAGGTGGGCTCTTACCACGGCGCCCCGTATATCCGGAATCCCTTTATCGTGGCGTCCGAGTCCTGCAGGTACACACAGTTTGTGAGCAGCGACTGGACATTATCAAAGTCCTCCGGTTTGAGTTTGGAGACCGAAGGGAATCGGTAGTAATCCTGCTTGACTAGCTCGGCCATAAAGTCCTTATCGAAGGTCAGCTCGTGGTTCCCGGCGATCACCACCTTGAACTCGTACGGGAGGCCACCTGCAAGAGAAGAGAGGGCGAGGGACCCCGGAGAAGGTGGTGAGTTTTAGTCCCGTCCTCAGACGCAGCTTAAAGAGAACCCTCCAGAATAATAGTCACCCGAATCTGACCTTTTATTCCAGGAGCAGAATTAAAAAAACACAACATCACATTCTTAATATTATACCAATATCTTTTGATCTGAAGCATGAATATTTTATAGTTTTTAGATGTATCTGTTTGAGCAGGAACTCTGAAGTGGTGAACAGGTACTTCCTGTTTGACTGGGGTATAAATATGAGGTGACACAGGCCTGATTCTCTCTGAGGTTCTTCACCATGATGAAGAACAGAGAACACAGCAATGAGGAGCAAAGAAAAGTTGTAGAGCTGCACAAATCTGAATAATGGAGACAAGAACATCTCTCAGCAGTTCAAAATGTCAGTTTCAACAGTTAGATCTATCAATCAGATTTAAAAACAGAACAAAACAATCACCCTCCCCCGCCAATACACAAAACACACGCACACACACACACACACACGCACACACACACACACACACCTTTCACACAGAAACATTCAAATACACACGGCAATGAGATCGCAATTTAATAAAACATTAAAAGGAGGCCAATACTTATAAAAGTCAAAGTTAAGAAACGACAACGGAGGGAAAACGCTGTCATAAAAAGGGGCCGCCCCCACCAGAAGCTACAATCAAAGCCATGACTAAAACACCCGCAAGAGTCGCCTGAAGACCGGTGAAAAATGTTGAATATCAGCCTGGAAGAGGACGTGTCTGCAAATAGACCCCACACTGTATGGAGGTGGGTTGGACTGGTAAAAGAGTCTCCAAGGATTACAGCTAGAGAGGTCAGAGGTCAGTTGAAACTTGGGGTCAGAAGGTCTCCCTAACCAACACCAACTGTTTGGGAGGTTAGCAAGAAAAAAAAGCCTCTGCTGTCGTCCACGCACAAGCTAACGCTGCTACGGTTTGAAAAACACCACTTGGACTTTCACTTGGACAAGGTCAGAGGTCAAAGATGGGTGTGGCCTAGCAAGGAAGAAAGCCATATAGAAAAGCACATTGTACCCACTATGAAGTCTGGTGGTGGATCTCTGGTGCTGTGGAGCTGTTTTTCTTCCAGAGGTTCTGGACATCTTGTTAAGGACATGGTTCCATGGACTCCATCAAACACCAGCAGATACTGGATGAAGACCTAAAAGCCTGTCAGGAACCTTAAAGTGGGCCGTGGTTGGACCTTCCAGCAGGACAATGATCTGAAGATCACCTCAA